>CAXKVX010000991.1:0-34441 GCA_964058865.1 Eleocharis quinqueflora | reverse complement strand
AAAAACATGATTCATAACAGAATGATATAATGTAAGGCTAAAGAGCAACTTAAATCACCCAAATGCTAATAACAAAATAATGATCAGTCCGAAAAAAGCAGTATGTCAAAATAATCTTTTCACTCACAATTTAGCTTAATCAGCTTTTGAGAATACGTCTGTAGTCTATAAAGAATTTGGGATAAACTCAAACCTTCTTACTGACACCAATAACTGTGAACCTATTATACATACTAATACCCTTTGATTGCTGAAAATCAGAAATCAATTTCCTCTATTCACAAATCTAGTTACACAAGATGGTACAACACAAAACTATTATCTAATTATCTGAAAGAAATTACATGAATAGAAAGGTGCTGGCAGGATGATCGAAGAAAATATAAGAGGTAAGATTGCACCTGGTGGTCTGGAGAGATTGCCATCAGAAATGTGGACTGAACACGGGATATTGTGTGGTGCACACCGATTGCATGAAGCTGGGATTCTGGCTTGATAAAGAGACATAAGATACATTAAATAGATGGCATTCTGGTAGTGTTTATAGTAAAAGATTTATACCAGTACTTGATGCAGTTGACAAAATATATGATTAGCATCACTTTGTTTTCATTTTGCAGATGCTGAGCAACCTTCTCATTTTAGAATACCAGCGATTCAATTGATGCTAATCATATATTTTGCCTAAATATTTAACGGAGAAAACAGAAATGCGCTATATTATCTGGACCGTACGATTTAAGAAAAATGAACGGTTATTATGCAATCAAGTCCATGGCAGAATTTGCCTAAATATTTTATTAGCAAAAGTTAGAGATGCAGGATATTTAGAAGGTCTAGGAGAGTTTGATCAGATAGATAATATTCTCAATCTTCACTTTGCAGATGATACTCTGTTATTCATTAAAGCAGATTTAAAGGAAATTAAAGCCTTAAAATGGATTTTAGTAGGTTTTGAAAATCTTTCTGGCCTCAAAATTAATTATGAAAAGTGTGAGATGATCTCTTTAAACTTAGATAAAAAAATTATAGTTATCATTTAGCTAAAATTTTAGGTTGTAATGAATCTTCTTTACCTATAAAATATCTAGGTGTCACTTTACATTGGAAGAACCTAAATGCTTCTGATTGGAACAGTTTAATTGAGAAAATAGAAAAGAAATTACCTTGCTTGCAAGGTAGATTTCTATCGTTAGGAGGAAGATTAACTATGTTAAACTCAGTTCTCACTGCAGTTCCTTTGTATTGGCTCTCACTTTATAGATTGCCAGTTAACATTAGAATAATGATAGATACAATTAGAAGGAAATTCCCTTGGTTTGGAGGTAATACCACAAGAAAAAAAAATGACATTAGTTGCATGGTCTACATTGTGCAAAAGTAAAGATCAAGGTGGTCTAGGAGTATTAGATTTATATTTAATTAATAAAGCATTATTAGCTAAGTGGTGGTATAGATATCATGATCCATCGATTCAAGGGCTATGGAAAGATATTATTGATTCCAAGTATAAAAATAGATCTAGTTCTAGTTATTTTCCCCTTTTTGGAAAAGCATAAACTCATTTAATCATGTGATGTCTACTAGTGTTAATAAAAAACTAGGAGATGACAATAATATTGCCTTTTGGACTGATAGATGGAAAGGAGAATTATCCTTTTCTCTCCTCTTTCCTAATCTATTTCTTGCTTGTTCTAATCCTCATGTACTAGTCAGTAAGGTTTTTGCTAATAATAAAATTAATTTAAAATTCAATAGGCAGTTAGTAGGTATTCTAGGACAAGAATGGATCAAATTAAAGGCAATCATTCAAGATGTTCGTATTTTTCCATAAAAAAAAGATTCAATAATTTGGAGATGGGATTGTTTTGAAAAAATTTCAGTTCATGCTATGTATCAGTGGCTAGAATTTGGAGGATATAAAAATCATTTTTTTGATATAATCTGGAAGTCTAAATTACCTCTTAAAATTAAAATTTTTATGTGGTTAGTTAGAAGAAAGAGATTATTTACTAAAGAATATTTAAAGAAAAAAGGATGGGAGGGTAGTACTAATTGTGTTTTCTGTAATCAATCAGAAAATATTGATCACCTCTTTGTCAGTTGCTCTTTTGTTAATGAAATATGGCAATGGATAAGAAGACATAATAACTTTGAATTTTTTGGTACCTTGTTAGAAGATTTATGAAAGATAGATGATATGATACCCCTTAAAGAAGCATTACTAGTTGAATTAGTGCGAGGGGCTGTTATGTGGACAGTCTGGTTGGAAAGAAATAAGAGGTGCTTTACGGAAAAAAACCTAAGAATCTTAGAAGTATAGTGTCTCAAATAATTAGCATTTAAACTATTGGTGTAAGCATAACTCTGATTCTTTATTTCTTAAACTGAATTTAATCTTACCTCAGGATGTTCAAGATATGAGATAACCTACCATAGGCAGAGAAAGCCTGACGGGGACAATGGACCTGATGGGTTCTCTCAGAGGGCCTTTGTCTGGATCAGGTTTCCTGCAGATTGAATATACTTGATTTCTAAATTGTTTTAATTGTCTCATTTTGAAAACTTGTTTTGATTGTCTCGTTATATTTTGGGTATTGTTGTTGTTGTTTGATAAACAGTTTGTCTGTCTGTATTTTGGATTTAGTCTCTTTAAGTTATGTTGATAGATGGTGAATTGAAGATGGTGAAGGCTGTCTTAGTGAAAAGAACTAAGATGTTGTAATAGGATAGCAATATTTCTTTTAGATATCTAGAGTTTATATGTTCGGACATCTGTTTCAATGAAACATGCAGGTCTTCCCTGCTTTTTTTTTTCAAAAAAAAAGCAGCCCTAGTGTCAATCCCTAACACAGCTAGAGGTGGTTTATTATTCAAAATTGTTATAGCGATGAGCCATTGCAAATGACTCAAAAAGAGTCTTTAATTTTCCTTTCGATTCTTTTTGGTTCAAGAAGACTCTAACGAGCTTCTATGAACACATTTTGGCAACAATCCTTGTAAATAGTGGTTAGAAGTATTAATAAAATATGAAACTCATCTATGGACTCACATCAAAGGTGACGAGCAAATGCCCTAAAGAAGAAAGCCCCTTAATTCACCCAAATGTGAGGTAATGATGATAGCGTAGAACTCGAGCCGAAACACATGAAGGACCTAAGGTGAAACTCATCTATGAACTTACATATTAGATGATGAGTCGAAGCACTCAAGAAGAAAGTCCTTCTATGGACTCAAATGTGAGGTGACGACCGTATCGAAGGACCTATGGTGAAGTCCTTTATGGACCATTATACGAGGTGATGAGTCGAGGCACTAAAGAAGAAAGCTCCTCTATGGATCCGATAAAAGGTGACAAGTGGTGAAGACCAAAATTAGTGAATCTAATTTCAAGTGTTATCAAGACAATTTCAAGACAAGCTCAACTTGCGTACTGCACAATGAGCTTGAGAGTGTGTATTAGGATAGTTGTTAGTGATATAACAAGAATCATTTGGAATTAGTTATTAAAGTTGTTAGTTAGTTAGAGCATCTTCATTTCTGAAACTCTTAGAGTTCTAAATAATTGTCACATCAATTAGAAAATTTATCTTTCTTTACTTTCTAAACCTTACATCTTTGAAAGTAAAAAAATAGAGTTTCTTAATTGCCACATAAGCAAATATTACTAGTATTGTGGGAGATCGATCAATTTTAACCAATGATTAAGCCACGTCAGAGTTTATAAACTCTAGAGCAAAGTTGCTAAATAAGAAACTCTGGAGCAAAATTGCTAAATAAGAAACTCATCTACATCTCTAAAAAATTATTTAGAAACTGCCACGTCAGATTAGAAATTCCAAAAATTTCAGAGATGAAGATGCTCTTACTAACATACAATGTTATTAGTTATTAGTGTCTAGATTGAATGTACTCAGTTATAATAAAAATTATATATATATCTATGTAAATTTTGATTAGAATCAATCTAATACAATTCTATTTTTCAAATTAATCTTTCTCTCTCTATACTATTAAATATAAAGTTTTTTTTTCCATCGTGGGCTTAAAATCGTCAGATGCAAAGATAAAATTGACGACCAAATTGTATCTGCAATTTAAAACTCAGATGCTTTTTCAATCACAGTTTTTGAACGTCAGTGGTAACCATTGCACGCAAATTCTGTATTCAAACGAGTATTATGTGCCATAAACTTTTCCCCTTCACTTGCCCGCTAATTATGCTGCACATTCCTTTTAAGAAGTTAATGCATCCAAACTTTATTTAGTACAGTAGTAGGACACAATATTTTTATGAAAGAGGTTTGAGATTCAAATTACGTTAGGAGTTATTTTTAAGAAGGGTTTTAAGTTTATTTTTTGATTTGTTCGTGAGTGTGTGTTGTAAACCTACGTACAATGAATAAAAAAAAAAGTTAATGCATGTTGTCATGAGAACGAATGTCATATTAGTGCCCTGGATTACATCTTAAATAAATTTTCCTTTTTCCCCATTTTTTACTTTTCACTTTTTCAGTTACCAACATAAATTGTAAAAATGCAGAGGGGGATGGGATCAGTTCCCTTCTCAAAAAAAATCCCTGATAATTAAACTTGAAAGTAGATAAAATTCAACCTAAAAAATAGATAAAAATTATGTAAAAATAAATCCATGTTCAAAATCATGCTCTTTTTACATATATAAAGACAATCAGTGGTGAATTCAGAATTATGATCAGAGGTAGGCACTACTTATAAAATATGAATTTCGTCAAAATATTGAATACCATAATAATTAAAGAGTATGGTTTATTAGGGGATATTTATTTTTTTGCCACTACAAAATTTCAAAATTGTCAAAATGCCACTATCAGTCACTTTTTTTTGTATAGAGATCGAGTGCCGATAGTGGCATTTTGACAATTTTCAAGTTTTATAGTGACATAGAACTAATTTTCTCTTAAATATTAGAAAAATTAAATATAACTATAATATAACAACACCTACAAAATTAAATCAAATCGATGACGTTAAATCGAGACGACATACCCTAATATTTTTTGACAAGGTGTTGTGTACCTTCATTCAATTCAGCATATTTCTCACACCGACATAATAAAACATCGACTGACAAGGTTCGAAATAAAAATATTACCTAATAATCAAACAATAAGAATTAAAGTAATATCAATTGATTAGCCTCAAGTAAACTGAACTAGAAGTCTAGAACTAATATGATCATATTAAAATAAAACTCAAATGACATTTTTTTGTTAGATAGACAAAGTTGTGTGGAAAAATTCATTTTGTTTATTTATGAAGTTGAGCAAGAATCACTTCATATTTAGTACTTAAATTGGTTGATTTTTATTATATTTCAATCGGTAAGTATTTTTAATGATAAAAATTGTTTGTTTTTATTTCCTTTTACCATTAATATTTTATAATAACAAGTGAATCATATATCTAAGTATGTATTGTAGTATTAACTGAAGGTCTGAAGCATATATCCAAGTGTTATGATACATTTAACAATTGAAACGAGCTTAGAATGAAAATTTGCATATCATGTGAAAATTTATGAAATTTGCATCTATTTTGACAGTGAAGTATTTGAGTGTGGGAGGATTTGAGGGACTCACCAGACGCCAACAACGGAGGTTCGACGAGGCATGCATGATCACGACTCGCAAGTTTGGGTTTAGCTGCTTAGGGTTAGGGTTCGAGGCTACGAGCTGACGGTGATTTGCGTCTCGGGTCAGAGGGGGAGAAGAGAGGGACGATCCATCCGGAGTCATTAAGTCTGCCGAAAATAACAATTTGCAAAGAGAGCGAAGAGAGGATCAAAGATCTTAGTTTGAGTCAAAAATATTGAATGAGTCTGAAGCATGTGTAGGCACAATATTAATTCAGAGACAAACATCGTATTAAATATCATTGAGCATATGACGAATTTTAGAATTCAGAAATAAACACGTGCCTATCTTGCAGAATGCTACATCCGCCGGTGAAGACAACCACTCAAACTGGTTGACCTCAACCTAAAGTTTCTCCAGCTTATTCTTTAAATCATGACATTAATTATTCAAACTAGCAAAGTGAAATTGTGCCAGCTTATATTATAATATTATTATAAAAAAAAACCACACCACTTAAACAGAGACGTACCCATCGACTTATAGTAACCAAAGCAAACTTAGCCAAGATACTTGCCCAATATACAAGTTACATAAGTAGACTTGGTATCCTTTCTTCAAAAAAAAAAAAAAAAAAGTAGACTTGGTATCCAAATTTTATCCAAACATCCTTGGTTTTTCTTTTAAGTTTTAACAAACAAACTTAACCAACTTGGGAAATGGGAATGTATCATAAGTTCATAACTAATAAAGAAAAATAAAATATCTAAAGTAGTAAGAAAGATGTCATTATGGGTCTGTGTGCTATACAAGAAAACAGTCTGGTTAAGGCGTCCGTATCTGCTGTTATTCTTCGGGATAACAGGACCTGTATTATATATTTTAATCGTTTGATAAAAAATAGACGGTCAGATTTGAGAAAAACAGAATACTGTTATCCCCAGAATAACAGCTGATATGAATTCCTGATTAAGTGGTTAGTATCTCGTGAGATACTCAAATGTCTCCAAGGACGCTTGAGTTTTCTATACCAAAACTGGTGTAAAAAATGTGCAGCATGTATCTATTAGGGTTTTAAAAAAATCCGGGCGGGTCTATCCGCCCGTGCCCGATCCATACCCGTGTCCGGATCCGCGGATTCCGGATTCACGGATCTATCACGGGTCGGGTTGGCTCCAAATCCTCCAAATCCGTCTAAACCCGTGCCCGTGTAGACCCGTAGATCCGTGCAAAAATTCAAAAAAATACAAAAAAATTTAAAAACAATTCAGAAAAATTCGAATATATATATATATATATATATATATATATATTAAAATAATGTGTAATTTTAAATTCAAAAATTCGAAAAAAATTCAAAAAATTCAAAAAAATTCGAAAAAAATTCAAAAAGTTGGACGAATCCGACCCTACCCGTCCGGGTTTATCACGGGTCGGGTTGGGGGTTTTGGGTTCGGACCCGTGCATACCCGCCCCGTCGTACCCGTGGATCCGTGGATCCGGACGGGTACCCGACCCGCCCGTTTTGAGAACCCTAGTATCTATATTGTTCCTTTTTCTAATAAAAATAAAATTCTTGTCACTTAAATCTAATTCAAATATAAGTTGAAATCTTCTATAATATGTTTGTATTCACAAAATTTGAAAATCACGTTTCCGACATGGTGAACTTTAATCTTAACGATCAAACTAAACACCGACTAATTTGTATTAAATTATTGATTGGAAGATCATAAAAAGTTTCCATCAAGTGCATGTGATCCAATGAAGTAGCACATGTGACATCCACATCAAGTGTGACAATACATTGGGGTTGCATCATGGAAGTAGACATACTCAAGTATGTATGTGGACCTGTAATAAGAGGCGGATGCACATGAAAATATAGGATCCGAATTTGCTGCTTGTATTGGAGGCGAGCAGAGTTCTGTTTGTCTCGATCCGATCGTTACAAATCAATCGACCTCTACGAACGGCTGTGATTTGATTCAGAAGGCAGATGCTTTGGCCGTTAGATGAGTTTTGAACGGTCCAGATCAAAACAAGCAGGGAACAAGGAAGGGTTTTACAAGCAGCAGATTCAGTTCCGAAAATATAAGGGCACTTGTAAATAGGGGGGGTAAGTGATCATCTGGAAAAATAATTTGTAAAATAATTACGTGTATTTATACGATTTGTCAATTTTTTTTGTAAAATAATCATGTATATTTAAAAATCTGTGTCAGTTTGCTCTCTGAAAAAAATTATAAATCTTACTCCCTGACGAAAATCATGAATCCACCCCTGCTTGTAATCAACTAGATCAAGCAATAAAAGCTAAATAGAAGATAGAGAGAAGAAAGACATATTATTACGGTAACTAAACTTAAAATTGAATTGTTATTGATAACAATCAACTAATGAATAAACAAATTACTAACATTATCAAGGAAACTTTGATCAATAAAAGAACTACTGTAACTAATTTACCAAATATACCATAATTATAATTTTATTTTCAATAGAGATGATATTTCCATAAAGTAAATCTAATTTTGATTTGAAATCTAATTCAGAAATAAAAAGATTTATCAAAGAAGCATCTCATATTCTTTTTAGTTGTATACTTGGGTATAAAAAAATTTAAGAAGTATCTCATTTTTTTTATTTTAGAAAATAATGCATATTAATTTATTATTCTCATCTCATATTCTATTATTTCAATTCACACTTGTCAAATAATAATTTCAGTATTCCGAATAATCAATAATACCATTCTTCTATTACTCTTCCAAAATCACATTATTATATTTTTATTATTCTAAATTGCACACTTATGTTGTTATTCCTTATTTTGACAAACTCACCCTTACTTCGCAGAAGCAAGACTAAAATTTCTTCCATCCAGAGTTTGATAAGAAAACACATAAAATCTTTTTTGTTACAACGCAAGAAGACATGCGTTTTGAAAAAAAGGTCGAAATAAACAGGACCTCCATGAAAGCAGAGTGCATTCCAATCCAAAAATAGAGTAAATAGTATAATAGTATATGATACGACACTGTAGCGGATAACATCAACAACCGTGCGAAATTAATTTGTAGGGAATTTTGTTGGCCAATTCGGTGGAATAATTCCATCTGCATTCCGTGAAAACACATCATGATTATGTGCCATGACATGTAGATTTTCACAAGACTGAAGATTAGTTCAAATAAGAACCTCACAATACCGAAAAGGCGAAAACTAATTAAAATAAGAACCTCAATCAAGAAAGGAAATTAGAAGAGAAGTTTTCTTAACGGGTACAACGAACAACAGGATCCGATCTACCCCACTTTATCTGTCCACCTAATCATCTTCCCATCCAATTTCTCTGACTGATATATCCTTATTCCTTAATCCTCTCCATTATTCGGATTAAACCTCGTCGGGTCAACAAATACCTCCTCGAGGAGATTCAACTCGTGCGTTTGGAGCACGAACACCAAAGCTGACTTCAAACAACATGGTCAAAGGGAGAGGTTGACCGATGTTAAATATTAGTTTGGGTGTGTTTATTTACTTGTGAGCCTGGTTCAGGAGATGATTACTCGTCGGTTAAGATATACTCCCGTTACGTCTACTCGGGAAACTAACTGGTAAAGAAAAGACGTAATTAAAACTTTGGAAAAAGTTCAAAAGCGATACGCAGAAAAAGAAGTCGAAACAGCTAAAGATTGAACTGAAACCAGATTTTTGTCTGAGAAAAATTGAAGGTCGGAAGGGAACAACTTGGGCCAGAAATCTAGGGTTTGATCTTCTTCTCAGGTGAGTCATGGATCCCTCTAGCTCCGGCGAGCCGCCGCCACCGCCGCCTCTAACTCTTTGTGCCTGCGACTGCACCTTCTGTTGCCATTCCTCATCCGACACCTGGCACCGATCGGTGAAGCGCAAGGCCGAATCCATCGCTCCTGATTCAATTGCTTCGTCTGGTGTCGTAAAGGTGGGAACTGAGACCCAAATGGCAGCACTGAGAGAGACAGTCGCAAGGCAACTGGAGACGATCCAGGAGCTAAGTGCGGAGCTTGACGAGGAAAGAAACGCTGCTGCATCAGCGGCGAACGAGGCCATGGCCATGATTTTGAAACTCCAGAGCGACAAAGCTGAGGCTCAGATGGAGGCAAGGCAGTTCAAGAGGTTCGCTGAAGAAAAAATGGCTCACGACAACGGTGAATTGTGGTCTTTAGAGGATCTATTGCTTAGAAGAGAGGAGATGTTGCAGAGTCTATCAGCTAAGTTGTACGCTTACCGGATGAAGTTTCAGAAATTAGGGTTCACTGAGTCGGATCTCGAAGGAGAGATTGATGATCTGGATTTAACTAATTATCCTCCTTTAAAGTGTGCTGAACCAGTACCACTACCAGGTGTTGATGAAGAGATGGTTGAGATTTACGAATTTGGTGAGAATCCAGCTGAAGATCTGAAGGAGATTGAAAATAGAATATTCAATTTGGAGAAAGAAGAAGAAGAGGAGAGAGAAGAAGAGAAGGAGAGAGAAGAAGAGGAGGAGAGAGAATATGATTTAGAGGGAGAAGCTGTAGAGAGTGAAGAAGAACAAGTGAAGATAGAGGATGATGATGATGCAGCAGATGACACGAGTGACAGGGTTTACACCATAGACACAGTGCATGGCACATCCACACCTATGGTCAAGATTTCAGAAGATGATGTGGATATAAAGAAGCTGTATATGAGGCTTGAGGCGCTGGAGGCTGATCGGGAGTCTATGAGGCAAGCACTAATTGCAATGCGCACGGAGAAGGCACAATTTGTTCTGCTGCAGGAAATTGCACAACAGCTGTCTAAGGAGGTGGTGCATGAAAGGAAACAAGTTAAGAAGAAGAGCTTTATTGAGGCATTTTCCATCATGGCCTTGTTTAAGGTAAACAACCTGTGAACTATTTTTATTCCAAAGCTGCGAACTTTGTTAAATTTCTGGAATACAAGTGCAATGACAGCTTTTAGAGAACCTTGTATATTTACTATTTTGGGCACTCAAACGAGACCACCGAACTAGAAAACTGCATAACAAGTTCTGATGTCTTCGTCAGAGTTCTTCATTATTTTATTTTTGTTAATGTTTGAATGAGAACAAAACATCAATGAGGTTGTAATAGTGTAGGGTTGTAATTAGACTTGGTACAGAACTAGGTCAATCTGGAATATATGGTTTTGCTTTCGTTTTACAAGCCTGGATTTGCAGAAACGTGTTTGACGCCTAATTAACTTAATTGAAATAGATTGGACAATGTTTAGCAGCTTGAAAAATATATATATATAAGGAGGTTCCAGACAAATACAAGTTGATGCATTTTATTTCTTTTTACCTATAGAATTTTTGTTTTGATGATGCACACTCAAGTTTGGTTCTGATTAGTCTGTAGAGTGGTTCGTCCAGTATTTCGTATTAAAATTACTTCTAAATTTACCGGTTGTCAATCATGAGATGAAATTGCAAGAGTTAACACACACCTGTTTGTCGTGTTGCTGTTCAGGTTTAATTTTTCTGAGCAATTCGCCTGTTGATGTAGAGGTTCTTAGAGTATTTTGTTAGGTTATGTTTTTGTAGTTACTTGGGATAATTTAGGCTTAATAATTGTGTTCTGGTAAAGGTTAGTTGAAAGGTGGTCAAAGTCCGGTGTGGTGTTTCCGTAGCTCTTACCTTGTTCGTCAGTGAACTTGTCATTATGACACTCAAATAGTAATTAGTGTGTAGTTTCTTTTGGATGCAACTTTTTCCTTTTATTCAATGGTTGACATATGAAAACTGTTGGTTTTGTTTTGTGAAATGGAGAGCCGTTTTGCAAAATAAGAGAAGTATATCAAGGGGTCTTTCATATTTTCCATTTGTTGCCTTTAGATGATATATTTAAGTATATAATTATACTTCTCCATTATGTTTGGTACAATTAGCGTTTTCAGTCATTCTTTTTTTGTTTCATGTATTACGAGTAAAAAGTTAATTATTTCTTTCTTTGACTTGCAGTGGCTTCTCTCTTATGTATGGAAAAATAAGGTGTCTCGAGTAAGGTAAAAACAATAGTAGTTAATTTACATTAATTCTTTCTTCAAAAGCAAAATTTTTTTCGTACATATTGACAAGTAGGCAACTCCAAGTTATAATGACATCTATTCTGTATACCCGGGTATGGAAAACTATTCGTTACATCTGTTGCTATTTTCCACTAGGATCACCCCTACATCTAATTTCTATTTTCTATTTCATGAACGGGAGAACTACTAAGTTTAGGAAAAAGAAGGGGGGTGTGTTGTGGTTAGTATTTTGATATTTTCTGGAAAGTAGTGAAGCATTTGTTTGTTTTGGGGATAAAATTCTCCTCATGTGGAGATAGGGGATATTTTCAAATTTTGCAATCATACTCCTAATTACCTGAAAAGCGTAGTATCTAATTACATCATATTTCCATGGGTGTAGATATACATTTGGCATATCTGCTCGTAACCTGGGTTTGCTGGTACTTTTAGATAATACCTCTCAGATGAACCATCTCAGACGCCATTCAAAAGTACACATCAAGATGAAGTGACGATCCATCTCAATAAACCAGTGTAATTAGCGTTAATTCAGTAGGATTGTTTGAACGCATTTTTTTGTTAGTTTATTATTTCCTGAAAAAAAAAGCTCACGTAGGAATGTTTTCTTTATGTTTTGAAATTTTTACCCTGTTTTGTGAGGCTCGGAGAGAGCATGTGAGTTCATATGGCATCAAGTTTGCCACTTAAACAGTAGCCTCTGTATAGAGAGATGAACTGGAGTGTTCTTTTCAAGATTGAAGAAGCCACTGTTGGAATTGATTCATTGCTGTATATATTTGACTGTTGGAATGAATGTTTTAAAAAACCGGATTGGAGGTCAAACCGGTAAGTTGCTGGGTCACTGGTTCACTGGTTGTACCGTCGGGTCAATCGGTTCAACTGCTTGTTTTTTAGATACTTGTACAGTTGTACGTTTGTCAAATTTGTGAATAATGAATTCAAAACAATCATATATTTTTTTAATATCTACGAAAATACACACAGATCTTGAATAATGAATTATAAAATTGAAATTAATAACGGATTCATAAATTAAAAAATAATTGATTTTATTATAGAGTACGTAATATTTTATTTGACAGAGAAAAATCCTGAGGAATTTTAGCAATTATAGAAAATTATTTTGTAATAAAAATTCCAATAAAAACTATCGATTTTTTGTTGATATTACTTTTAAGGTCTTATATGTAAATTTAAAATGAAAAACAAAAAATTCAAATGAGCCTGGATAATATAAAAAGTTTGTTAAGTTTGAAAAAATCTGAATGCACCTTAGAATCCTACAACTCCTTTATATTCTTAGGCAAATAGTGATTTTTTCACGGAAACAGTATCGTTTTCGTAGGCACGGTTTGTCTCCGAACATGCTATTAGAACCTAGACTCATGGCTCATAGTCATAGCTCCATTGTACGAAAAAGTAAAAAAGATAGAGGTGTTACACTAAAATCGTTTTTTTAATGCATTTCTGGTTTGTTTCATAAAAATCGACTAATCAACCCGATTGTTGCGAATTCAACAGCAGGAACGATCTAATTCCTGAATCGAAACAGAATGAGATCCGAGTCCGGAAAATTGAACCATTTGGTCCGATCTGGTTTTGAAAACACACGTTGGAATTGATTCAATACAAAAGTTGAAAGGTAAATTTTACAGAACGACGATCAAAATTGTAATATTGTATGAAGCAAAATGTTAGACTAATAAAGGACAACACAAACAAAAAATGAGCATGGTAGAAATGAGTATGCTACGGTGAATATGTGGATATACAAAAATGGATCACATTAGAAATTGCGATATACATGACAAGGTCGGGATTGCACTGATTGAAGAGAAATTTGTTCAACATCGTTTGAAATGATATGAGAATGGCCAACAGAGACATTCTGATGCACCGATACATAGTGAAGTTTTAAGTCGTGTCGAAAACACGAGAAGAAATATGAGTCGATCGAGGTTGACATGGAATGAAGCAGACTTAAAAGCATGCAACGTCTTCAAAAAGTTGACATCATATAAGAAGTGCATGGAAGTTATCGAATCATATACTAGAATCATGACATAAACTAAAAGAGGAGGGATCCAATGACCACAACTCTAAATAACCACAAAGTTATTATAATCATTTTTTTTATTTTCAAAGTGCAAATTGTTGATTCAAACCGTTAAACACAATCTCCACAATATATGCTTCCAGATCAAATTTTACATTTTTTGTATTTTTTTTACTATTTATTAAGATGAGTACAAAATTCAATGGTTCACGTTATTGTAACTTTGGCATATTTTTGCATCCATCTTAATAAATAGTAAAAAAATCCAAAAAATGTAAAATTTGATCTTGAAGCGTATTTTATTGTGGAGATCATGTTTAACGATTTGGATCAACAAAGATTTTGAAAATGAAAAAAATGATTGTGGTAACTTTGTAGTTTTTTAGAGTTGTGATCATCCGATCTCTCCTCAAACTAAAATTTAGAAGTAGTAGTATAATTGTGGTTCCAAGTTCGAAAAGGAGGAGGATTGTGATAAGCTTGGCAAGCCAACGTAAAAATTCAGACAATCTTATGAAAATGAAATATAATATGGACTTCATTTCTAGCATACTCCAATTTGTTTGGAACAAAAGTCTTTGTTGTTGTTGTTGTAGTGGTATAATTGTAAGACTTTAATTCAGAATTATAGACATAGGGTGCTTATTCTAAACTTATGATTTATATAATATTTTATTATTATTATTATTTATATCATCATTAGTATTGTTATTTTTATTTTTATTATTATTCTACTATTTATTAAGAAATTTAAAATTTTTTTTTAACCTAAAACTCAAGCTTACTGCAAGAACTCAATTCATCTGTTTGAGTTAACATGCACCCTATATTTATATCCCGATACACAACATCCTGCACACTATTTATATTACTATCATTTATATTGATTTTTCATTATTCTTCTGATTGGATTTAGCCTATTTGAACTTGTCTGAACTAAAAGTTTTGTTGTTATTACTGTATTGATTCATATCTGTGTTTTCACTATGCAGTAGTATTGAATTTTAAAGTTTTTCTTTTTTTTGTGTGAATTAAGATGCCTCGGCCACCAAGTACCAAATACCAAATACAGCAGTATAGCTACTGTACTATTTGCCTCTGGAGTTGCGTAATGGTAGGTGAATAGTCTTCCTGTTCCATAAGAATCTCATTCCAGTACCACTGTACCAGCTGGTTGGAGTATTGATTGAATCGGTTTTCGGTGAGTATTCGTAAGGTGAAATACTCATTCAATGATTCATATAATTTTGATATTCGTACGTACGAATTTCGAGATTATATGAACTATTAGATGAGTACTTCACCTTACGGGATATTCTACCAGATGTGAATTCGTATTGATTTGGGCGGATGTATGTGCTTAGGGTGAAATTCTTTGACAACAGTTATCTTCACAATATATTTCCAAAGCATATTTACAATAAGTTCATGGCTATTAAAGAAAGAATTCATAATTGTCTGCTCAGTATTGAGTACAATGGGATAGATTTCATGGCAGCTGACTCACTGACTAAATTTGATATCCAAAAGTTTCATGAGCTCATATGAGTATAATTTCAGCGGATGATGTTCAATATCAGTGGAAGTGACATTTATTGTAGTGCTTAATAAATTATATACATTTTATATGTATTTACAGATACTAAGGTATATAAATGACGCACTAAATTTTAAACTTTAAATTTTATATTAATTATATTGTGAATTGATATTATTAAGTTACAATTTTTATTCAGGATTTATTTGATCTCAAAAGTGGAGAGATCAAGTTGCAAAATAGGAACGTAGATCATGTTCGTGTAATTTCCACATTATACATCTATTTCATGATTCATGTCATTCAGTTGTATTAACATCATGATTTATGTCGGTCTAGTCAATAGTAAATGTGACAAATGTTGCTTAAGTCTTTTGTTCATATAGCTGATGGACGTAATTAGTTAATAACACTTAAATGAAAACCAGTAAAGAAGATCTCATTATATAATATATAATTAAAGGTCACACACAGAATTCAAGTTGAAGATAGTTAGATTTAACAATTAAATAGACTGTATGAGATGCTATATAAATCATTCGAATTATGAATTTATGTGTTATACAATTATATATTAAATATGTAATATAATGATCATTTATTATATTCTATATTCATAATCTAGTGAAGTATATTTTATATGGATATAAAGTGTTATAGGAATGAACACTCAAATGTGTAGAAATGAAATATTAATAAATATCAATTTGTTGATGGACTAAATTGAAAAAATTACCATGCATTTCTACTAAAAAGTTTCTAATCTTCAAAAGACATGATCTGTCTAGACTCTCTCTTCCAACAGAATTCATCTCTCTCAACATAAAAGTACTCGTAGAGAAAATAAAAGAAAGAGAGAAAAAAATGAGAGTATGTTGTAGGCTACACAGGGCGCTACGTCGATGTTGTCGCGTAAAGTAAAAGGGAAACTGACAACAAAGATCATGGTGTTTTGGAAGATCTCGCAGCAATTATGCATAACACTTAAGAAACAAAAGGAGAAGAACATGAGGAGAAAGCTTGCACAACAATCAGATCAAATTCAAGTAAATGTTCCGAATGCATATGTAACAAGATAACACTTTCGCTTCTGTTACGATTCTCTAGAGTCACTCTAGGATGATGAACTCATATTGGTGAAGCCAAATTTAAATTGTGTGGTAACTATAAATTAAACACTTAATCAATAATTAAGATATCTGAAACAGACCCATTAAGTTGACCGCAATCAGAATGATGTTCGGTGATAGAGGTGTATGCTACAAACCAAAGACAGATATAGAACAAAAAAGAGCGATACAAGAATAAGTAACAAAGACCAGTCTTCAGAATTTCCATCACATATTTAATTTATGTTCCGGTTAGGAATACTTTTCCTACTGTTAATTTTTCTTTTTGTTTTTTTTTGGGGGGAAGAAAAGGCAACGCATAGTACCACCACATGTTTCAGCAACCAGAAACACCCTTACACTAATTTCTTTTTTGGTCAAACTGCCGGTAGGCTTGCCATTCCAGTAAGAAAATTTACATTACAAATTTGTTACATGAGTGAAATAATTAGAGAGAGAAAAAGTCAAATCAGTGTAAGAAACCTATGAATTATATATTATTAGCTAAATTGTAGTGGGCCATTATTTGATTTCCTCTCCATGCATATGTGTGCATTAATTGGTACCTTGGCATTTCATTCATAATCTCTTTCAAATTTGCATCAACACCTGGTAAGCTTGCCATTCCACTTCAATGGGGGAATGCTTGGTGTTGAACAGCTAGCCATTGCATATGGGCATGTAAAACAGTAAATAGGACAGTAAAATCGTGCGCTTCAGAATTTGGCTCTACACAAGTGAAACCTGGATCCATGGCAGGAATTCGAGCAAGCCTGACAGTGGCAAGGTGCCCTTGACAGCCTTACAGATGAATATTTTTAACACGTCGGATTGCCCCTGATAAGTTCCAATTAAGCTTTCAGAATTGCTTCTCTGACAAAGAGCCGTAGTCTCGATCCCTCGATTACTGGCAATGTAAGAGCTGTATGCTTTTATAAGCATGAAAACCCCGTTCGCTGCGGTATGTGAAGAACAATTACTCCATTAACCTTATACTAGGTGTTGCCCTGGGTGCTCCAGCATTATGAAATTTGTATGAAAGTAACCCATATTGGTATGTCAATGTTCATTCCACATACCAGTATCTCAATTAACCAAGTCCCGTACCATCATTCTCCGCTGCCTTACGGAGTGTGGTACAAATGTACAATCGCTCTCCAAAGTAAAAACCATGGCTCAGCAAATGCAGAGCAGATTGTTACCATCACCCAGGGTCCAGGGATCATCTTAAATGCCTAGTCCATGAACTGGTGCAGGAGTACAATCTCTCTGACAGTGCCATAGTGAGCCGTTCCGATGGTACTTCTCTGCGACTACCTGAATCCATAAGGCCTGATTACCAGATTCCAATTCCAAAGGTCCTTGATCGTGAGTGCATCATTTAGCTGGTGTAGATGTCGAATTCCGACTTCCGAGGCTGTAAAATCCCTTTGAAATGGTGGTTTTATCCAAAGCAAGGTAGACACGGTACCAGCCATCTTAGCTCCAGAAATCTCTTGATTATATCTCTCTCAAACTTTTTCGACTGGTATGTGGATTGAACAAAGCCATCTTACTCAAAGCTACTGTTTGAAATGTCTCTGAACATTTTTTTTACTAAAATTATGCACTACTATTAACCTATTATTATAATTTATAATTCAGATTAAATGTTTTCAATTCATTTTTTTACTCATATATTATCTAGCTTGCAGCTTCCACTAATTTATTTGTTTCTTCTTTTTTCTCTACTAATTCATTTTAGCTAGCTCTGGCCTCTGGTTCCGTACGAAACCCTTCGCTGTTGCATGTTGGTTTTTTTACCTTTGCGTAACACTCAGCTTTGACGAAATATTTAATCCGAGTATAAATATTAAATTATTAATTCTATTGATGACCATCAGTACACAGCCGAAGTTGACTCAGTCATCTCCTGCCCCTCTGACCCAACGCATGCAGCCTTTATTTTTATATATAAATAAAAACTTTATTAAAAAGAATATGATTATATAGGTTTTAAATGCATTAGTACAGAGTAATAAACATAGTAATACTATGTTTCTTTTGAAAAACCCTAAGGAAATCGTCACAATTTCTTTGACTTTCATATATTTGTGAAATCTCATTAACTTAAAATTCAAATGTTAAATGAACAGTTCTCCTTCTTTCCCAATTATTTATGCCTTGTTGTCTTTTATTTGTTTCCACTTTCTAGCATGACCTGATTGTTTATGGTAGATATAATTCAAACTTTTGGTTTTGGAAACTGATCGTATTTTGACTTGTATAATTTGCCATATCACTACTGAATAGGATGTATAGAATTTCATTTATGCACATGTAACAACTGTTCAACAATGACAGCATTTCCATTAAAACTATCAGCATAAATTGGTAGCATGTATTTTAGATGGCACTTGCATAATGAATGATTGATTATACATGCATTGATTCACAATTGTGCATCTCATAAGATACCTTCCTACACATGCTATGAATAATCAAATTCCTTTCTCAAAGAAAATTAAGAAGAAAATTAATAGCTACGGCTTCTGGAAACTATACTGAAGTACACTAGGAGAAGAAAATTGAAGGTTAGGAGAAACACTTGAACTGGCTTTCTCTAAATTTTGGCACCTGCCCAAAGTAAGAAGAAGCATCGAATCATCCATCGTACCGACGACATCATCACTTTCAGCCGTCCGATCCTGATTCTGGTAAAACCTTTTACCAGTATCAGGTGTTGAAGATCGACCGGTCAACTGCTGAACCACTCCCATGAACTCTTGGGGGCTCGTATGTATGACCTTCGGCTTCTGCTCGTAAAAGACAGTCGGTGGCCGACCGGGCGTCTCGGTGGGCTTTTTGGTCTTGTGTAAATCCTTTGTTATTCTAAGAGAATTTGGCCTTGGTCCTTGGATCCCTTTCTTTGAGGAAGGCATTGATTTTTGGTTGACATAAAAGAGGCAGCTACTTCATTGGTGAGGTTTTAAATAGTGTGTGTGTGTGTTCCAGAGAGAGAGAGAGATGGGGTTTGAATTTGTTACGTGCTCAAATTGGATTGGGAAGGAGATTATCTATCATAAAGTCAACGGTCATATCATAGGTCACAATTTGTTTGTGGCTGTTTGACATTTCGATGTATTATAAAGGAAAATTCCACAAATTACAGTTGGTTTATTTGTTGGGTTCAAACTTGGGGGCCTATATGTGCCCACTTTTCTACTGCTTGGAGATTGTGAATTCCTGATACCTAGAATGAAATTTTGAATTGGAAATTTGGTGCACAATTGTATTAATTATTAATTAGTTTGGCGACGTTGTTTTGAAAAAAAACCTTGGATTTGATTAATTTCGATACATAATTTGAATAAAAAAACGACCAAGTTTAGATTATATTAAATATCATTACTCAATTAATCAGTAGACCGTTTTTTCCATGGTCACAACAACTCGTACACGGTTTGTAAGTTCTAATATAAATTAGTACCTTGCAATTGCAATTCAACACAGAAGATTCTAATAATAGATACAATGGAATAGTATTTATAACTAGCACAAAGCTTAGGAGTCCGAATCTGGTGCTCGTAAAAACCGTACTTGTTTTCATGTTTGTCTCGATCCGACCGTCCGACCGTCACGGACGGTTGTGATTTGATTCAGGAAACAGATGCTTTGACCGTTAGATGAGTTTTGAACGATTCAGATCGAAACAAGCAAGAAAACAAGCAGAAATTTACGAGCAGCAGATTCCGTTCCAAAGCTTAGCTAGATCTCAACTCCTTTTTCACACGTGTTCTTGTCTATTAATACACTCCGTTCAAATTTTCTAATAAACACGTTTCTGTAGAGATTAATAAATAGTTACATACTTACATTACATTGGCAATGACGCAATGGAACTATTTATTAACATCTAACAATAACACGGCTATTAGATGGATAACTTTGCATTGATGCAAGCATCATGTTGGTTGAACCAACCGTCATTTAATAATATTCATGTTTCTGCTATTGCAATAATAACTTATGAATAAATATATAAAGTTCCGAAATTTGCTCCCTCCAATGCCTCTATCATTATGACAAAAGTGGTTCCCTATAGTCAAGATTGTGTGGAACCCGATCGGATAAGGTGATGGAAGCAAAAATGGAGCAAAATGTGAGGCACTGTAGCTATGGCGGATTCAGAATTTTCGTGAGGGAGGAACAAGATATACAATTTTTCTTTTCAGGGGAGCAAAATAAGACAATTTTTTTTAAAATTCAAATTATTAGCATTTTTTAAAAAAAAAAATTGGTGAATTGTATAAATATACATATTTTGTGAAAAATTTCGGAGGAGGACGAGGTGGGGGGAGGAGAGCGGCTGCCCCCGGCTCTACGTACCTTCGCCCCTGACTGTAGCAGCTTTCATAAATTATTGAGATGGAGATGTCTTTTAATAATGAAGAAATTATGGGATATATTCATAATGATTAATTCCACAATTATGATTATAATTTATAAATAAGTTAAACAAACAAAAAATATTCAAAAATACAAACATTTCATTACATTTATAGTGTGATTGTGATTCAAATTTTGTATGATTAAATATTATTTGATATTTCATTAAAGATTATTGAATTTGAATGATTGTTAATTTGTATTTTTAAAAGAGTTTTGAAAATATCAAAATGAAACATAAATTATATACAATTTCAAACACAACCAGTAAGCATTATTTATAAAACTATATTAATTTAATAATTTAATTAAAATAGTATTACCAAAAAAATCAAATTTCCTTGGTCAATCCTTAGCCATAAATAATAGATTGAAGTAGGGGAGCTGGGTGTACCTGGTCAAAGGAATAGTGCTAAATAATCTAAAGTGAGCGAATATTCGACATTAATTAATAGAAGCTGATATCGACTATTAATATCGATATTATTTTACACAATTAGGTGAGTTATTCTGCATATTATTTAAGTTATTATGTATGTTATTTTTTGTACTGAAATAGTTATGCATGTTATTTTTTTGTACTGAAATAATTATGCATGTTATTTGAGTTATTATACATTATTTTATTAACATGCATAATAATTTTATCAGTACAAAAATAACATAAAATCACATACATAATAACTGAAATAATTTGCATAATAACTCAATTAAATGTATATAATAACATCGTTATCGATAGTCGGTATTAATATTGATATCTATGAAATATTTTCCTTAATTAATTATCGTGGTCTCTTATATTATATATCGACATTAATCAATTATTGTGGGCGTTTTTTAAGAAGAATTATTGTGGGCGTTAAAGAGCCGTAAATTTATAATCGGTAAACGTGAGTAAGCGGTTGGTTCAAATAAAATATTAATAATTTTAGAGTGACCACATGTGAACGAAGCAAGCGACCTTATATTGCACTAAATATTATTAGTCTACCGAATCTTTATTTACACAAATAAAGTATGCACGATTAGTCCTTTGTTTTAGAAAAAATATTTTTGCTCTTTTCAAGAGAAATATTCCGGAACTAGGGACGTGTATTATTTGAACGGAGGTACGAAATACTAAATAAAAAATGCCATATTAAGTGTCATTCTTTAAGAATGTGTTTAGAAGGGGATAACCCATAAATAAAATTGGTCACCTTTTTTTATAGATAGGGACGGAGTCATACTAATTTTATATACTCATGTCTCAACGATGATCGTCACTGTTTATTTTCACAGTATTATGAACAATATTTTCACTGTTCATGCTACAGTAAAATTGCTGTAGATAAATTTTTTTCAATTTTTTCCTTGTTGCTTTTTTATTTAAAAGGTTTCTTATAATTTTATTTCCACAGTAAAATTGCGGAGCGCGAATCGGACGCTGGTGTATGTAATTTTTATAGAGTGGAACAGTTTTCAAAATGGACCATTTTTTTTAGTTATTTTAACAATTGGTATGTATGAATCATTTTCCAGAATAATAATAATGTAGCTATATTTCTCAAAACATTTTTTGCTAAGTAGTTTCCCTGTTCCTTCTGTATTTCATAGAAAATAATTATGTTCACGAGTTATCATCAAATTATTCAACTGCATAAAAGAAATAGCATAAGATATAGGTCGAGACAAGATTTCAGAATAAATTGCAGTTTTCTAATTACTTTGAAACTTTAATTTCATATAATTCTTTCGAAAATTCTTCTTTTAAAGAGGCCACAATTGCGTCATAAACATTAGTCAAAGTTCAATATAATCTATCTACATGAAAAATTTCACCCCGAGACAAGTCAAGCTCCGGTACAAAAAAAATTCAATATCATATATTCTTTTTTTTTTGAGAAATATATCATATATTCTTTCAAAGAATCTTTTTTTTGAAAGGCCACCACTGGTCCCTTAACATAGAAGAGTCAATGGAATTATCAACCCAAAATTTGTATAATAATACTATAGAATAGGATCCACCTTGACTTACAAGTTACAATATCAATTACTTCAAGGAATTACCAAAAATCTTTGAGTAGATTCACAATTTCAAAATTGATTGTGTACAACTAACAATCTTTCAATCTCCGTCCTCACTTTCATCCCTCTAATTAACTTTCTCAAAAAGAAAAATTAAAGTTTCAACAGCGAACAAAAATAAAAAGTTGGACCGCTCTCGTTCTTATAAATGTTTCTCCCCTACATTGTAAAAGACTTTTCTGTCCTATTATGTCATATTCTTATGTTTATATCACATTGTAAAGTGTTTATATTATAAAACTGGTGTTTATATTAGTCTTTCATGTGCTCACATTGCATTTGTAGAGCTTATATTACCTATATAATTTTTTTGTTTATATTACATTTTTTATTTATACTATCATTCTATCTATTTATATTACCATTTTAGATAATCATAGCTTTTTTGGGATTAATTATTTTCATAATATTTGGCATCAAATATTTTCATAATATTTGTTATAACTACGGAATCTCTTCATGATACATTGGCACTAGTATTTAAATGCTGAGTTTCCAAGGAATATGAGTGTGTTAGGTTTGCCTGTCTACACTTAGGCTATATTTTGTTTTCTCCATTAAAGATAAATACCTCAAATTTCATTTGTGAGTTGGTTAAAAGAAAAGAACACATGTGTCTTCTTGGAAGAACACGCAAGCGAAGATTCCAAGGTCCTGTTTCAACCATCTACATCGATTTCATAGATTTGCTTGAGAGACGAGAGACTATTAAAGATGAAAAATAAGTTCTCACTTCCACACAATTTGTTTTGTACCTTAGGACTAGAGTTCTCAAAAAATCTGGGCGGGTCTACCCGCCCGTGCTCGGACCGTGCCCGACTCGTACCCGTGCCCAGATCCGACCCGACCCGTGGATCCCGGATCCACGGATCTAGCACGGGTCGGGTTGGCCCCAAATCCCCCAAACCTGTCTGGACTCGTGCCTAGATCCGTCTGTGCCCGACCCGTGGATCCGTGGAAAATTCAAAATAATTCAAAAATACAAAAAATACAAAAAAAATCGAAAAAATTCCAAAAAAAATCAGAAAATATATATTAAAATAATGTGCAGTTTTAAATTCAAAAATCGAAAAAAATTCAAAATTTTCAAAAAAATTCGAAAAGTTTGACAGATCCGACCGACCCGCCCGGGTTTATCACGGATCGGATTGGGGGTTTTGAGTTCGGACCCGTGCATACCCGCCCCGCCGTACCCGTGGATCCGGGCGGGTCGAATCCACGGGTACCCGACCCGCCCCGTTATTAATTGACTACTTAGGACTTACACAAAATTGCAATTGTTTAAATTAGAATGTCGATTATTTTGGCTCTACCGAATTGAATTGCACCAACAAGTGGTATCAGAGACAACTCTGTGTGAGATTTAAGGTATAATAATAATTTAGGATTTAAAGTTTTAATTATTTTCTCTGATTGATCGTGTTTTAATTGTTGCAAAAGGATTTGTTCAATTTTTTTATTTGCCTTAATTATTTTTGGCATTTTTGCATAAATCTTGAGTTTTGTCAAATTCATCCCCATTATGCGACTTTGAAAAAGATATACTTAATATCTTAGTTTATTTGTGTTTCTAAATAATTAAATTTACAAATAAAGTTAAATTCTGAAAATTTGCAGCAATTAAATTTTAAAAATTCGAATTTGGAAATGTATATGTACTGTTTGCGGCTAGTAGTGGAAAATTTGCAGCTCACAAGCCTTTTAATTTGAATTGACATGTTTTGTTCGCAGCCCACAAAGATAGAACTGTCAGGTTTCACTCTGCATAGCCCGCAAGCAGTAAATTTTTTAACTGATAAGGGATAACTTGCGGTCACATGGATTTTATCGCAGCCCGCAAACACTGTGCAATATTGCGCAGAAAATTGAACTGACATGGAATTATTTCGGTCCGCAAGATTATTTTCGCAGCTCGCAAACGTTGTGCGAAACATCACATAAACAATTGAATTGATAGAGACTTATTTTATAACACACAAAGATATGGTTTTTCTGTCATACTTTCCAAAATTTTCAAATATGATTATTTTTATTGTACCCTTATCTACCGAAATTTTTTTTATTAACCAAAATAAATTAAAAAGACACGAAACTGGAAAAATTCGGATCAAAATTACCAAAGTAGCCATTCCGGAATCACAGACTCCGGAGTAACTCTGGAATCACATACTACGGAGTAACTCCGGAATCACTTATTCCGGATTTTAAATGAATTGAGTAGGTGCGTGCCGCAGAGTTTTTTATTAATAAAATATTAATATTTTAATTGATGAGTTGGGTTGTATTTAGGTAAGTTTTTGTAACGAATTCGTTAAAATATTAATTAAGGCAACCCAACTCATCAATTAAAATATTAATATTTTATTAATAAAAAACTCTGCGACACGCACCTACTCAATTCATTTATAATCCGGAATCAGTGATTCCGAAATGGCTACTTTGGTGATTTTGATCCGAATTTTGCTAGTTTCGTGTCTTTTTAATTTATTTTGGTTAATAAAAAAAATTCAGCTTATCTACGAGCCCCAAATTATTATCAGTTATGGATTCTAGAAGTAGTTGTAATTAATTATAATTAATATAGCTACCTAAGTAATACTATAATTATCTTAATTAGTTATAAAATTTGACTATTATCTATATTTAGTATTTAAAGTGAATAAAGGAAAGGTAAAGTGCTTAATTAAAAAAATAATTAAGCATGAATTTAGTATAAAGATATTTAGTAAATTTCTAAGTGATATTTAGTAAATACTAAATAAATATTATGTAAAGAATTTTACAAAAGGTTTTATAAAGTATATAATTTTTAAAAGACATATATATAGTTAACTATTCAAAATTAGTGGCTTCTAATTAAAATTACAATTAGTTACTATTTATATATTAGGACGAGTAGATTCTTTTAAGATACATTCTAATGTAAATTTTAGATATAATTTTTAAATTTATTTAAAGGCAATTAGGAGTATATGCTTCTTTTTGCTAAACATTAATATTCGCAAACAAACATTTTTTATAAAGTATATGTCAAATGACCCATGAAAGTTTTAAAATCGACGTGTCAACAACAAAATTATTGACTTCTCTCAAAAGAGGGTTAACTTTTACAAAAATTGTTTGAGTACATAAAGGTGTATAAAGAAAAACAATGACACACTATGTGCTAATAATGTCTAAAAAAACATTTGGAGTTTGATGCACCAGGTCCGTCTGTGACCTATCTTTTCCACTAGACTGGTCTGGTCATTTATACGTGGATATATCAATCTTGAAGGTTTTGATGCTTAGAAGGTAAGAAATAAAATAAAACAAGCCAAACCCTACCTAGTGTAGTGGTGAGGCACAAGGCTTCCATGGGGGAGGTCTGGGGTTCAAGCCCCGCTAGGAGCTACTTTTAGGGGGGTTCAAGTTTATTGTGTGTGTGTGTTCTAAGCCTACATGCAATGAAAAAGAAATAAAATAAAAATTTTATTCAACTCAAAACAAACGATCTAGTTATTGTAAGTGCAAGAGACAATATTATTTGCCTAATTAACAAGGGAATGGCATTATACCTTTGATTCAATCTTTAAATCAAATCTAGAAGAATTGTCTTACTTAGCAACTTCTTATTCTCTTTCTCTTTCGACGGTGGTTGTGCTTTAGCCCTTCAAATGTCGAGTCTTTTTAGATATCCATCTAAAGATTAAAAAAAAAATACTTGTATCTCTAAGACTAATAAGAAATCAACAAGTAGAATCTTAATTCTACTTTCAAATATTCTTCAAAAATTTTAGAATTAAAAAAAATTCTTGAAGGGGGAGAGAGAAATTGTTTCCAGTACAAAGAACTGACGGCTCTCATTTTGTATTTATGTGCAATTAAATCCATAAAGGTACAATATTCATGCGCATAAATCTTTTGAATGAGCTGTAACGTTTTTTGTCTTGCAATAGTATGAGTTGGAATTTAATATTCTATTTTGAGAACAAATTCTTAGCTACTATTTTCTTATTGTCTATTTGAGAACAAATTTTTAGCTAGTTTTAGTTTTTGGTGCATCACATTTGTGTTGTCAAGTTGTGCATCATTATCCTTGATTGTGTTATCAATCAGATCTTTGTATCGTGTATTGTGGTGTTGTCCCGTATATTGGTCTAGGAGAAGAAAATTGACTTGCATGTGTAGAAGAAGTCAAAGATCGACTCCGCACTTTGTAAAAACACTCGTTTATAGTGAAATTAATCCAGAAAGAAGATTTTATTCCGAGAGACCCGTGGATGTAGACCTAAATTGATTTGATATGCCGAATCATGTTACATAGCGTGTTCTCTTGTTCTCGATTGATCTCTCTTCACTCTATCTTTCTTTTTATTACTTTGCTCTTATATTTGTGATTTGCTCAATTAGTTTTTGAAATTGATTGCTCTATTATTTGACTAGATGATTAAGGTCTAAAAGTTTTAACTTGAATTGAAAATGCTTTCGTATATTGAATTGACCTTAATCTTGCACTTTAAGCCTCAACCATAATTCTAACAGAGATAAGAGAGATAAGGAGTTGAAAAACCATTTCAAGATCAACTGATCTTGTTTGCACCAATGTTCATGAGCTGAATTTGGTGACGTGACTCCATCCGCAACCATGATTGTATGATCTGGTACTGGTTTAGATCCATCAACATATCACATTAGGCCATGTCCACGAAGAACTGGAATCACCTGAGATTTCCATAGGAGATAGTTATCGTGTGTGAGATTTGTACATATTTGATGGGTGAACTGTACTAGTTGCTCAGATCGTATAGTGAAGCTTGTATTTGATGTCATTATTCTTGCTTTTCTAAGCTAAGAGAGGTGAAAAAGGAAGGAGGAAATCTATTGCTGATCTTGATTTCTGTGGAGAGCGTTTGCTCTTTTAGAGTAGCTATGATACCATATAAAAATTTTAAGAATTGATTCCAATTGAATTTTATTCAACTCAACTTCTTTGTTTACATTGTTTGTCTATTTATAGACTTTACTCATCTTTAAAGAAAATTACCGAAATACCCTCAACTATTTTAGTATCGTAACTAAGTAGAGCATGGCTAAAATAATATGCATAGTATACCCCATAAAGTACTATGCATATAGATATAGGTCATTAAATTGAGATTTAAGTTGCTCAATAAATTCTTCATATGAAAATATTGTAGGAAATCAAATTTGGTGATTTTTAGAGCTTTCTACCTATTTTTTAAATATTTTTTAAAAACAGTCCAGATTTAATACTACAAAAGTGCTATTTCTGGACTGTTTTTAAAAAATATTTAAAAAATAGCAAGAAAGCTCTAAAAATCACGAAATTTTATTTCCTAAAAGATTTTGATATGAAAAATTTATTGAGCAACTTAAATATCAATTTAATGATCAAATTAAATATAAATGAGCGCATAGTACGTTATGTGGTTTACTATGCATATTATTTTAGCCATGCTCAACTAATTAACTAACTTCTCAATTGCCGAACAATTTTGTCATTTAACTCTCCATTTAAACTTATGCTGGATATGTCCATTTCAATTTGATCTTGGTTTTACCCCACAATATATAGAGAAATGCTATGGTGCACCATGGTGCCAAAGGGTTTGTGGCACCAGGCGTTATAGACCGTCGGATCAGAGGGATGATCAGATCGCTGATGAAGTCCAAAGTGCGAAACTGGATGCCTCCAGTTATGTCGCTGGGTCGACATTCTCTCTCTCCTCTCGACATTCTCTCCCGATAACAGACAGAGCTCCTCTCTGCGACAAAACTCGACGATTCCAAAACCCTAGACCGTCGATCTGATCCTCTCGCCGCCGTCTCGCCTGATTTCCCGACAGAGAACTCTCCTCTACAGAAGCCTCGACAAAACTCTACAGGTTTGTGATTCTTCTCTCTGAATCCTTTCCATTCTTCTCTCTGAATCCTTCTCCCTCTCTAGGTTTCTTATTTATCTATCCTTTATACTTTCGTGGGTTTCGGGTTTAGTAAAAAACAAAACTCGTGTGTGGCCTTGTCCTTCTCTAGAAGGTTTAGGGTTTCTGATTTGCTTGATCGAGATTTCTCAAATATGCTTGTTCTCAATTCGCCATACTGGTACTGTGATATTGCTGTGATATTGCTTGGAACCCTATATGTCTGTTCTTAATTCGCCATACTGGTACATCTTTTGACCATACTGGTACATATCTTGGCCATACTGGTACACATTTTGGCATAAGTGAATCAGCATTTAACCGTTCTCTTTGGTTGGATTCAGTGAAAAAAGAAAAGAAAAGAAAAAAAAAATTAGTTTGGGTTCAAAAACAAGCATACACTGCAGGTTCAGATAACAGAGTTCTACCAATGATCTCTATATTTCCAAATTTGTACTAATTTTGCAGTTAATTGGTATATATTTTGTAGTTATTTTACTAGAAGCCATGAGTAGCCAAAGTAGTCAATATGCTACATGGAATCCACAGATGGCCAATCTTCGCTGCGTCAACTGCAATTGCTACACAACCGTGAAGTTATCTCTTACGAAGCGTAATTTTGAGAGAAACTTTTATAGTTGTCCAAACCAAAAATGTAATACATTTTTAGGATGGTGTGATGACGTACAATTTCATCCTATCGTACTCAAATATCAATTGAAGCAGCACGAAGAGAAAATGAATGTGATGTACAAGAAGATGAGGGCACTCTTAATTGTAGTTAGCTTACTCTTAGTTTTAGTTATTTTTAAGTTGCATGAAATGTAATTAGGATTATTTGGTTGTTGCCTTAGATTAATTTCATACGTGTAATTTAGCTTGTTGCCTTAGATTAATTTAGAAATTCTTGAATTCTGAACTATTTGTAGCTTGGATTATTTGGTTTCATTTTAATTTCATCTTTCTCTTAGATTAATATAGCTTGCTGTCTTGATGGTAGGTTTATTTACAAACATACAAGGTTTACAAACTGTAAGTTCGATTTGAAATCATATACTGGGGTGCAAACTACTTGATATGGTGTTAGCAATGGAAAGAAAAAAATAATTGTAAGTGGAGGAATTTCCTAACTAAAGCATAAAGGTGCAAACTGTAAGTTCGATTGAGTAGATATTTTTTATAAACAAAGCTATCAAAGTTTCGTGAAGGAGATCTACATCAACCACTAAATTTCAGTAGTTTTTAGCCTAATCACTAACCACTTTAACCTTTACAAATTGTTAGGGAATTAAGAAATATTCATGAATAGAAGTTAAGCCCTAAATAAGAAATGCTGATGATGGGAAATGCTGCTCAGTTGAGACCCGTTTGGCTGGTACATTTGGGTACCTTGCACCAGAGTAGGGAATTACCAACTGCAAAAACAAAGTAATTACGATAATTGGGTCCCAACTGCAAAAACAAAAAAAAAACAAACTTGTGCATACCAACTGATAAGCAGAAACAGATTACGATAACAGATTACGTTAACTGATAATATCCATTGCAGACAAGATAATTGAAAATAGCTCCAGATTCAGTGTTGCACAAAAAACAGAAAAGTTCACTGATTATCCAAATACCACAAAATAGCTCCAGCAAACAAAGTAATTACGATACCAGAAAATAGCTCCAGAAAAAATAAACAAAGTTTACAAACATTTCAAACATTACAAACATTCCTCGCTGTCTTCACTATCTGCCATTTCTTCGATTTCTTCATTCTCGAAAGAGGCTCCAGTTCGCTGCCAGAAGAAAACAGTTAGTATGGAAATATTAAATCTACAGGCTCCAGTTCGTTGAAATACATGATTCTTTACCAAATCTACATGCTGCCAGAAGAAAACAGTTACCATATGGAAATATTAAATATAAATAAAAATCTAATACCTTTGGACATGTTCTTGCATTGTGCCCTTTCTTAGCATTGCATATGCTACAAGTTCTCATCTTTCGTGCTTTCATTTCAGCAGGCGGCTTGAATCGGGTGATCTTCTTTCTCTTACCTTTGCATTGTGCATCTGGTGGATCAAGAAATACCTGATTCTTTGAACACAAACTTTCAGATGTTGGCGCACTTGCAATGACATCCTTCTCTACCAAGTTTTGTTTGGGAATGTTATCTGTCGTGTCGACATTCACAAGCTGTAGGAACTTCTCTGTTCCGCTGGAAATAATCTCTTTTAAGCAACTAAAAACAGTAGCATTCATTGTTCCTAGCTTGGCAAACCTCATAAGATCTGACTTGATGGCAGCAAACCTCAATGTTTGCAACTCCAACGACCCGCCTTCTTCCATGCTTCTCTCTCCAATGGATTTTTTGACACTCAAATTAGCACCCTTAGTCCATCTTTTCAGTATGTATCGATCCGGAAGGTTTGGCATTCTAACATGATGCATTACTTTAATCGCATGAGCACAAAGAAGCCCTTCGAACTCAAATCCTCTACAAGCGCAAGAAACTGTACCCTCTGCCTTGTTTATTTCTACCAAATATGATTCCGGCACCCAATTAGCAATGGAAGGATGAAAATCAATCTCAACTTCATATTGTGCATCTTTCTTGATCTCGTGAACGAAACCAAGCGTGCTCTCTCTAATAAGCTCCTTAAAGACCGAGAATACATTTCTTGTATACACTTGACGTGCTTCGACCTCAATTTGATAGTGTGTCCATACCTTTGGTATCTCATTCATTGTTTTGATGTCCTCATCACCTTCTCTATGCCATATACTTTCGATCATTTTATCAACTAGAATCACAAATTGGTAAATTGATTTATGATTGTTGGTCCACAATTTGAAAAGAGCATTCATGCTCTCACTCCTTTGGGTAGTGGACATATCGGCAAAAAAAATACCTCGAAAATATGCTGGCACCCACTCCGATTGACTCTTGAACATGGTTTTGATGTGGCTATTATTCTCAAGCTTGAATCGATCAACCATAGCATGCCACGCCTTCTCAAAATCTGGAACAGTGAGACTACGATTAATGACACGGTTGAGTTCTTCTCGAAATCCCTTCGTGTCATTCAGTAGTGGTCCAAATTTGTCTCTTGCTTTTCTCATGACATGCCATTGGCAACATCTATGAAGAGTATTGGGAAATACCGATTCAATAGCTTTTTTCATTGCGCGGTCTTGGTCAGTGATTATTGATTTCGGGTGCTTGCCATACATTGCCACCAACCAAGTCTCGAATAGCCACGTGAAAGTTTCAGCATCTTCATGACTGATTAGGGCCATGCCAAAGAAGATAGAGAACCGGTGATGGCTCACTCCAATGAACGGTGCCAACGACATGCTGTACTTGTTAGTTTGATAGGTTGTATCAAATGTCACTACATCCCCAAACTCTTGATATGCCCGCCTTCCTCGCCCATCAACCCAAAAAATACTCTTAATAGATCCATTCTCATCTGGTTGTACAGCATAAAAGAATTCAGCATCTTCCTCTTGCTTCTTTTGAAAATAAATTAGAGTTGTATCAACATCGACACCGAGGTACTTACGATTGGCGGTCGTAACAACATTGCTGACATCTTTCTTCTTGAATCGAACAAATCGCTTACCCCCTTTCTGATCAGCAATGTACTCATTGATCTGTGAGGAACCTACATTTTGTGCACTCATCATGTTTATAGTTTTCACATCCTCCGCTGTAAACAACCTTTGAGATCTCAAATTTCGCTTCTTTGAGGGACTAGTGATTAATTCATGATTGTGATCCTCAACGAATACACTAACTTTCCAAGCTCCATTCTTTTCTAGTCTAATTCTGCAGGAGGCTTTACACCCTATCCTTGTTTGTCCCCTTTCTCTCTCGGGTGTCTTCTGAATAGCTTGACTTCCAACTGGCATTTCTTTCCTTTTTTCGGCATGTGGTGTGCCGCTTTTGGAACACACGAATCTGTAGGAACCTATCCCATTTTTATTCTTCCCGTATGATGCTTTACGAATGCTAAATCCAACATCACAAGCATACCTATTGTAGAACTTGTATGCCTTTTCGATTGTGTGGAACTCCAACCCGACATAAGGCTTTATCCCATTCAAAATTGGTTCCTCCTTGTCGCCTTCATCTGCATCTTCGACTCCACATTCAATTGCATCGACAACATCATCTTCAGTTCCATCTCCAACAAATACTTCCAATTCATCATCTTCAATTTGAAAGTCTCCAAGATTGTCAAGATAAGGATCAATGTCTTCGATCTATTGCAAATAAACAAAAGTAATTATCACTCTTGCATACTGTTTTTAGTAAATAGAAATAAAAGGTTTTAATAGAAATAAAAAAGCTAATTGATTTACCCGCAATACAATTCTGTCACTACTTTCATCGGTATTAGTGGTATTAGTGGGATGACTTCTTGAACCTGCTACTACATCATTGGAAGCGGCACATGATGACATCTCATTTGTAATACCCAACAGATCTGGTTTGAACAGATTCAGAATTGAAGTGTATCAGTACAAATTCTTTCAATTCGTTTATTTGCAAATTCCAGCTTTGTCTGTCGACCGAGTCTTAACAAATTCTTTCAATTCATTTACTTTCCGAGTCTTAACAAAGTGTATCAGTACAAATTCTTTCATTTGTAATACCCAACAGATCTCATTTGTAACAATTTGTTTCTCAGTACAAATTCTTTCAATTTGTGTCAGTACAATTTGTAACAATTCGATTCAAGGAAAAGTGCATCTAGGGTTCCCTTGTTCTGAGGAGAAGAGAGAAGAATCAAAAGCATAGAGAAAGGATAGATAAATCAGAAACCTGGAGATGGAGAAGGATTCAGAGAGAAGAATCACAAACCTGTTGAGTTTTGTCGAGGCTTCTGTAGAGGAGAGTTCTCTGTCGAGAAAGCAGGCGAGATGGTGGCGAGAGGATCAGATCGGCGGTCCAGCGACAAAACTGTAGAGAATGTCGAGAAGAGAGAGAGAATCAGGCGAGACGGCGGCGAGAGGCTTCGACCTCAATTTGTAAAGGAAGAAATCGCGAGAGCTCTGTCTGTTATCGGGAGAGAATGTCGAGAGGAGAGAGAGAATGTCGACCCAGCGACATAACTGGAGGCATCCAGTTCCGCACTTTGGACTTCATCAGCGATCTGATCATCCCTCTGATCCGACGGTCTATAACGTCTGGTGCCACAAACTCTTTGGCACCATGGTGCACCATAGCATTTCTCCAATATATATATATATATATATATATATATATATATATATATAGTCCGGCTACTATGCTTCCAACAACATTTCAGCCAAATGCTGCCAGAGTTTAGACCGTCTGATTCGTTTTATTAACGATGCGGGATGATGGTCCGGACGCTTTAGAAGCGGTCTGCCCGCGTAATAGGAAAATAAAAACTAAGCGCATTATACTCTCTTTTTCTTTCTCTCTCTTCATTATCCCAAATCCAAACGAAGCGAATCCCATTTTCTTCAGCGAGAGAGTGAGCGAGCGGGACAAAAGAGAGAGAAAGATATGAGTGAGCACTTGACAAGATTGTGCTATCAACCAGGATACGAGCTTATAACTGGAAGTTTTTGCATAGAAGCGAGATACACATTTTTTT
>CAXKVX010000990.1:0-57252 GCA_964058865.1 Eleocharis quinqueflora | reverse complement strand
CAGGATTATAAACTTTGCATAGTTGCATGTTGGATGCAATGTAAACAAATGCATTATGAGCCTGAGAAAAATTTGACAATGTCTGGCTAAATTAAGTATGAATCATATAATATGTGGTTAGTCTGAGAGAGATTTTTTACACTATTTTAAAATTTTATCAACCAGAGGTTACCAATTATTCTTAACTTTATCATGCTGTTAATTTGTTAATACATATGGTGCGCCTGTGCGTGCCAATGCACAACTATTTTGCCACTAAACAAAAAGATCTATCAACCCTTTTATGTTTAATTTAAAGCAACCAGTGAAAATGTAGCATGCAATTGCAGTGTTCTAATTAAATTTTATAATCAAACTATGCAGAAAATAAATAATTAAGTAGTCGTAAGACTTGCAATTAATCTCTTAATGACTTCAACAACTCTTAATCAGATTTTTCACTCGAGGATTATTGATGTCTAGTGTCTTCGGCAACTTACGAATCATTCAAAAGCTTGCAACAGTTACTTTACACATAATTTTGTACACAAATCACTCACAAGATATATTCTTTATTAATGGAGCAAAAAAGTAACATATGTGTTGCTAGGAGTTCCAGCCTTTGATATTCGTATTTCCGACAAAAATAGCAGCAATTTTTCTGCTAACCTTTTTCAAGAAAGATAATTTAAGGTGTGTTTGGATTATGTCATGATTAGTGCAAAATATAGTGTTATTTAGATCAGTGGTTGAAATAGTTATTACTTTTTGTTATCTAAGTTAGTGCAAAAATAGTGCTATTTTTTGTGCTATTCAGGTTAGTGAAAGTGTTGTTTGGATTGCACGTTTGAAGTAAGGATAGTGAAAAATAGTAAAATAATGAATTATTTTAGTTTTTTAACAGATAATAATATGACATATAAAATATTGATATTAATTTTAATATAACAATAATAACACAAATGACAATAATACTAAAATAATAATAAGGACAACAACAATAATAAAAATAATAATAACAACAACAATAATAATAAAATAATGACAATTGTAATAATAATAACAACAACAACAACAATAATAATAATAATAATGATAATTACAATAATAATAATAATAATAATAATAAAATAATGACAATTACAATAATAATAATAACAACAACAACAATAATAATAATAATAAAATAATGACAATTACAATAATAGTAATAATAATAATAATAATAATAATAATAATTTTGATAACCATGACATGTGCTAATTTGTTAATCCTATTATTTTGTTAAATTAACAAAATAGCACTAACCAACACTGCTCACAACTTACTAATTTATGTTTGAATTACATTCCTACTATTTTGTTGAACTAGCAAAATAACACTAACCAACACTGCTCACAACTTACTAATTTATGTTTGAATCACATTTTTATGTGGATAGCAACACTAACTATGATTAATGTTATTTTTTATTATCCAAACACGCCTTCCGACTTAACTATTCAAATTTGGGCTTTTAGCTTGATCAAAGCGCTTTCATCAATATTGACTGTTATTATGCCTTGTCAGTGCGTAATACAACTTTATCGGTCGACATGGTATTACTTCGGCTGTCAAGTGTCAACATGGCCTTTGTAAATATGAAATTTGTTGGACTAATATTTTTTTTGATTTGTCAATTGGAAAACGATAAACTTGTGTTTATAATTTGCTCGATGAGAATTTTCAGATGAAGTTTGAGACATCAAATGATTTTTTATGGGCCCGAAAGTGCTAATTATTGTATGTAGATCTCGTTGTGAGAAATTTTCAAACGCCACGAAAAACGCTGATATCAGAGTCACAAGTCAAAAGATATAACTGTTTGAAAGAAGACATGTCAAGTTGAAAATATGCAGTCTCAATCAAATGTTATAACGATTTGTAACTTGTAACTAGTTATAACGAGTCAGGAAAGCTAGAAATTCGACTAAGGAAGGAATTGTCTGAGAGGTCCGCTGCTATGACGCTATAGTAACTCGTTATAACTAGTATGAATGTCTCATGAATTTAGCTAAGTATCAAACAACCGAGAGGACAGTTGTTGTAATGAAGAGTAACCCATCATAACGAGTCCATAATCATCATCACGAGTTTGAAGATCATGAGCCCAAGAAGTCAATTGCACAGACAAAGAAGGACATTTTTTGAAGTTTGACAAGGCATTATAACGAGTCTCTAACTTGCTATAATAGACATAGGTTGTTTTGCACCGAAAGAGGTGTTCCCTATATATACAGAGTTGATTCTTCGTGGAATATTAAGAAAGTGTACCCCTAAATTTACAAGCAATCAAAGAGCACATAAACCTTCTCTTTTAAGCATCCAAACCTCAATTAGTCATTATTAGAGCTTTGTGTGTTCATAGGATAGACAATTCTCTAATTTTTGTTTTTTTAAGCAAAGACTTTTGAAATATCGTTATTTTTGTTTGATCAGTATTGGATCCGTTTTATCTATGTTGGATCCATGCTTTGCTATTCTCTTGCAAGTTTCTAGTGAGGATTGTGAGAACTTTTAGATTTTTGGATAAGTCTTGTATAAACACTTTTGATATAATATTTTGTTTACTTCAGTCCGAAGGTATCGAGAGTTTCGTAGAGTAGGCATTGTTGAACCATATTATATCTTGTGTCAACACCGCTTTCTTTCTCTCTACTCATTGAGCTTTTTGCAAGATAATTGACTTATTTTATATTGAAAAATTAAATTATTAAATAGTTAATGTCTTTATTTGAATTGGAAATGTTTCTTCACTAAACTTACTAAATACCTAGGCCTCAAATTGATACATATCCTTTTTAGATTATGAACGATATAGTTCTGATATTGTGTTAATATTATTCTGAAGTATAATTTAGCTCTAAATTATTAGAAATTAATTGAATTAATTATAATCGTTCATCAACGATTATAATTTTTTTTTTATATTTTATATATATTTCAGATTCAAACTCTAATTTAAAATACATAAAAATAATCTGATTAACGTATTAATGCTAAACTAAATTGATCATTTGTTTAGAAATTTAGTTAATAATGATATCTGTAACAGTATTTAAAAAAATATAATTATAAATATATGTAGTTCAACTTTGTTATTAGTAGTTAGACGTTTATAAGTATATTTAGACGTTTATAGATCTAACGGAAAATTGCTACACAAATTTGTATGCATGTTTTTGTATATTTATTACAGATATACAAGTTACATACGTCTCATGTATACTTTTTTTTTCAATCCAACTATCATCAAAGAAAATTGTCTTAGTCAACTCTTGTTAAAAGAAAACTATTACTACAACAACACAGTTTTTTTTGTTCCAAAACAAATTGGATAAGTTAGAAATGAAATTCATATTAAATTTTATTTTTCATAAAATTAACTGAATTTTATGTTGGCTAATCAAATCTATTATAATATTTCTCCTTTTCGAACTTAAAATCGACTGTGTAAAATATAAAAGAAATTCTTGTTAAAAGAAAACTAACAAAATAAAAATAGTCTTATGAATTAATGATTATTTAATCATCTTCCATACTACGCAGAGACGAGGTGGGGTAGCCGTAGGATGGTCATGGATGATTATTATATAAGTATCGAATTTCGTTGCTTGCAATTACTTATTTCGAATTTCATAATGTTAATGATCTATTCGAACAGTTGAAAATTTTGTTAATGTTAAATCTGCTTAGGAAATAAGTTTTTCTTTTTTGGATTTTTTTTTACTATCGAATGAATGAAAATACATTAATCTACAAATCAAAATTTTAGATCCTAATTAGGATGGATGGAAAAAGACCAATATTTTGAAAAATGATATCATGAATTAATCAAAATTTGAATGAAGATTCTAATGGATATTTTAGGTTGGGTTGTCTGATTTTGATATTGTATTTATCTCAATAAACAATGAAAAATCATTCTTTATAACAAATTAACAACTATATATAATATATTCAACAATATTAGATACAGAAAGAAACGGGACCAATTATTTGTCCACAATTGGAGAAACAATGGAATCTGCTAATAACTCCATAGTGTTAAAGCTTTATATTAAAATTGAATCATGGATCTAAAATTTTGAATCCACATAAATTAGGCATTTAATTGGCACGTGGAACGTGGTCAAGCTCAATTTTAGTGTCACCTTCGATGGTTTCATCATCCGATAAAAATTTGATTAATGGATAATTACTTGCACGTTCGCCTCTTTATTTATTTTTTTTTTTTTTGGGGGAATCCGGAATCGCCTCTTTAAGTTTGAAGGGAAATTGCCCATTATTTTTATTTTAATATTTTATTGATTAATGGTTCTAAATATCACTAACATCACACTTCACAAAATAGTTCCTTCCTTTATTTCCTTTGCCTTACCTCAAATAACCATTGCAAACTCTTATTACATGTGTTTGTATCACCTCACTCTTCCGGAATAAGGTGAAAGAATATTATTCTAGAAGAAATTTGTTCTATTCTATTACATTGGTGTTTGGTAATCATAGTAGAAGAAGAAAATATTTTTCTGATATATAAAAAATGCAATGACCAAAATGTCCTTTTAAAAATTCATAGGAGAGAGAACACGAGAGGATATTTTTGTCCTTAATTGACATAATTTTTGGCTCTCTTCCGGAAGAGTGGCTCTTCCAGCTATTTGGTGGAAGAAAATAATTCCAATATTTCATGGAACTCTTCCACTTAATTTCATTTTTGTTTGGCAATTTTCTTCTAGAATAAAGCTTCTTCCATCTAATTCTGGAAGATGTGGTTGTTACCAAACAACACCTAAATTAAACGTCTGAAGCACAACCTTAGAGAAATGTCGATGACCTTCAACTCTCGATCCTATTCCGATCAGATTTTGTCAAAACTCTCTATTCCGACCCTTGACAGTTGACACGGCCTTAAGAAGGTCGGGTCTTATAAAAACCGGATCCGTTATCCAAAAATAAGGTCCTTATATATTTGATCTTTTTGAGTGCTCATTCAATTCAGTTCTTACCCCTCCTTCTCAATTCATTAATTATGATAAACAATATCATTAATCATTAATGCATATCTTATTAAACATTAATATTATTTAATAATGGTATTAATCATTAATATTAACTTTTCATAATTACAAAAGTTAAAAAAAATGAAAAAAGTTCCCATAGGAAAATACAAAAACAAAAACAAAATTCAGATCGCTAAACGGTCCTTCCCAAACTCGACCATGCATTAATCTGGGCTTTAGAGGTTTGAAATTCTTGATCCCAAAAAAACTGTTATTATCTGCCTCCTATCAAGGTCGGATTCAGGATTTTCGTAAAGGGTTCAAGATTTACGGTTTTTTTTTCAGGGGTTCGAAATGATGATTAATTTTAGAAAAAAATTATTTTACATGTTCATTTATGAAAAAAAAATTCAAATACATAGTTATTTTTGAATTTTTTTAATATATATATAGTCATTTTTGAATTTTTTTTTTCAGAAGGGCTCAACTGCACCATGGAGCTACGTGGCTCCGCCACTGCCTCCTATAAAATCATTTCTAGGCCAGATTTTCTCATAGGAGATTTTTCTCAAAAGATAAAATACAATTAGCGAGTCGAGTAACAAACAAACTACGATTATTTTTTCAACTGGAAAAAAATCGAGGATGTAACGTCGGTGCTACACATAATTATTGTGGATGATACAAATACTCATGAATTATGATCTAAAATCCCATAAAGTTTCAATATTATGTCATAACACAAGTGTCATTTTTTTCTTTAAGAACTCAAATCTCACCATACCAATTTCTAGGAACCGTGCATCGAGTTCTAAGTGATGTAAATAATTTGTCGAGTCTTATCTAATGTAGTCGTAAGACAAGATTTTTATGAAAAAGTCTAGGTTGAAGTTTCGGTGGCAACTATTTTCAGGAAGAGTTTTCAAATTTATTTCTTGATTTCTTTGTGAATTTGTGTTGTATCGGTAATAAATAAATAAAAAGTGATATAAACTATTTGTAATAGATTTAGGAAGTGACTTAGTTGATATTCACACGATTCAGAGCCTCGGATTGTGTTGTGCGTTCGAACTCCGTTAACAAATGAGTGTCTTTTATGTACTTCATTGTTTGATTTTTTTTTTCTCTGATGTTTTGAGTGTCATTTATTGTGATATTTATATCACGGGACAAATTAAATTAAGTATTTTACTAACCACTAGCAAATAAATTTAACCAAAACCAAGCGCCGTGCAATCCAAATATTTTTCTTTGGAGAGAACTAAAATGAGCTGTACATAACAACACATCATTGAACAGCGCAAAGTTGTCTTTATTTGTGAATTATGATACTTGCTTTCTACAAAGCATTGCTCTTAATATAAACACCTTCTACTGAAACTATTAATCGCATGCATTCATGGAACTGGATCTGGTGCTGCGCGGGACGGTGTAGCACAGCATTCTGAACCGTCCGATTTTTATTGATTGCGTTAAGATTCGTGTCAAAGTATAAAGGTCTTCTGATTTTCATCTCTGACGGTCGATCACGGAATTAGCAGTCGATCTGGATCGTTCATTTGCTGTAGCACGCTGCTGCGCTACAGCAGATCCGGATCCTGCATTCATAGACTGTGGAATAGACATAGTTGTACTTGGACCACACTGCAAATAGTAGATTAGGTGAAATTCTTTAATCTTTAAACTAACCTAAATACCTTTATTAGGCTCTTGATCCAAAAAATCACATAACATTCACTTCGTTTTTAATGATGTAGAAAATAATGTAGCCTACTTTTACAAACAAAAGTGTAGTCTAACTAAGAATTTTAAAAATTCGTTCGTTTTAACAACTGTACTGTCAGGGACGAGCTGCAGCCCATCTCATTTTAAATGTAATGTGTGCATTTTATTTGCTTTATTGGTTTTGAACATTTTTTTAAATATTCGTGCTAAGATACTTAGTAATATTTTTATATCAATTTCAATTACAAATCAAATTTAACGCGATAATTGTAGATTCAAATATCTATAACTCAACCACTCGCTGCTGAGTCGAATTCGATATAAAATATTGCTCATGTATTGATATAAAATAGCAGAGCATCATCATCACACACAGGGAATGAGGGAAACATTACACTGGGCCCACAAGTCGGTGCCAGATTGCACCTTTTTATAAATAGCAACAGAGCCTAATAAAGCCCAAAATGCAAAGTGTGGCCAGAGATGCACCTAATGCATCCCAGCCGTACATTTGACCAACGTTGTCGCTGTACAAAGGCAGTGATCTGTGAGATGCAAGTGGGCCCCACTTGATCTTTTGTTTTGAAGAGCAATTGACGATGGATGGATCATGGATCACATATTCACATCACATCATGCATTGATGAATCCGGGTTCGGGTTCGGATTCGGGTTCGGGACCACTCCAGCCGGGTCGTGGGCCCATCAATCTGCTCCATCATTACCTCTCTAGAAGCGTGCTGTTCACCGGGCCCACATACATTATTTTCTGTTTTTTTTTGTTTTCGTTTGAGGAAAGTCTACTCTTGAGTCTTGACCCTTAAACTATTGTATTTAGTTCAAATTAGTCCCTGAACTTTATTTTGGTTCAAACACCACCCCAATATTATTGATTTTGATTTAGTACCACCCCAATATTCTATCTACATCCCTCTTTTTAACCCAAATCAAATATTAAAATTTTCAATACGATTTATTGAAAGACTTTGCTTAGATATTTCTCTCCGAAGTCGTCTTTGAGGTGCAAAAATTCTATCAATTTTGAAGAAATTTACTGATTTAACCTACGTAATTTTGCGAGCGATGCAGCGATACTGTGCGTTTTCGTGTCGTGCTCCACCTCACTTTCTAAATTGAGCTTAGATTAGCTCTCTTTCCTTCAGGTGGATTTTCAAGGTTTGACAAAGCTTTGCTAGTGTTGAATGATTATATTGTATAAATGTGTGATTGTTGTATAAACTATGATTATCAACTAGTTAATAGGACTTTCAATAAAATATTAATAAGTTTTATGTAACATAGAGATTATTATTTGGAGTATGTGATGCTAACGGAGGAGACTGGCGAAAATAGCAGCTCAAAATTGAAGACGGGTGAAACAAAATCAAAATCAATAATTGAAGAAGGGTGTAACATAGAGATTATTATATTTACTCTATTTTAAAATAACAAATTGATGGGAAATATGTAAAATATGAATAAATTTCAACAAAAAGATTAAAAATTAGAAATTAAGATGCAAAATATTATTTTTTTGATAATTTAATATTGTCTTACATATAAAAAAACTTGTAACATGTGATAGTATTTCGAATTCGATAATACTAATATTTGGGTTATTTAACAATTCAAATTAGATCCATATGCGATATTATTAACTATTTATGGATACGAAATCAATACTAATTGAAATAATTTATCTATGAATACGAATAACAATTTACAGATAAATTTCAAATACAAGCCAAAAACGGAAAACATATTATCCGTTCTATTTACACTCCTACATGCTAACACAAATAAAATATTATTTTACTTATTTATTTGGTAATGTCAAAAAACAAAGACATCAAATGTTGCCACCAATTAAGACAATGCATGCCAACGCATGTGACTCATTGCACACAATGAGTTCGGAGATATGATTTGGAAACATTTCAACAAATTTTCTAGTTGTAAAATTATGTGATTAATTGGACTTCAGTTCTTTTCTTTTTTTATTCATAATTTTCAATTATTAAATAAAGAAAAATATCAAATATAAGGGTATTCCGGAAATATGAAACTTGTCGACAGAAAAAGAAAGTATCATGCAATTTAGCAACTCAAAAGGCTAAAAGGCTTCAACACTTTCCCCACTAAGGAAGGTAAATATTCTTGCTAAGAAAATAATAGAATATATTCCAAAAAAACAAAACGAGCAAGAGATCAATTATAGAAATATTCGCCAGCTCCCGGGTGGGCCCAAGCCCAGCTCCGATTTGGCAAAAAACCGTTTGTCTTGTGTAGAAATGAAATCTTCTGGAGAGAAATTATCCGAGCCGTCGGATTAAGATTTAACGGTCTTGATTAAAAATATCAAAAATTTCTTTTGAATCATATCATTGATGGTCGAGCGTTGATCTTTAATCCGACGGTTGATATTAACTCTCCTCTCTGGAGAGAAATTTTTTCTCTCCAGAGGATACGAGTCCGTCTTGTGTAGGGATGACAGTTTGGGTCATCGTACCGTGCATGCTTACTCGGCTCAAGCACTATGTTCGTACGGTACATTGTCATGGAGGATCAGATAGAGCCAGGTTTATGGATGAGACGAGCGGAGGCTAATCATGAGCTGTGAAGTTGTACTTATGGACTATTCATGAATCGATTATAATGATGAATTAGATTAGGCCTTAATATACGATGTGAGACTTGAATGAATTGAGTCGATTATAATACTCGTAGTTGATTATGTTATCAAACTATCAATCAATCTCAATCTGAAATTATGAAATTATTACAAACTTTATAATTCAATATTTACAAATTGTACATTCGGAAATAAAAAAAAAATTATTTTTCATTTAATGTGTTGATGTTGTGATGCACTGTAGTAATGGAAGGACCTGTGCGGATAGTTCATGGGTCAAGCTGTGATTTTTATGAGTAAGTCGGGCCGGCAATTCGAAGTTCATCTCTGCGAGTTGGATAGACCGAATATGATATTTTTAAAAACAGTCCCCAAAATAAAGAATATTCCCGAATAAGATCCGTTAACATCTCTAATCCCGGTACCCACAAAGAACCCTATATTCATTCTGACAGTGGGCCCACGGAACCTGTGCTACGCAACACAAAATCAATTGTCACTATGTCGGACTAACTCACTAGCAAAGGGGGCTCCTCTAATAAAAGGATAAGGATTTGATAACCTTCTCCCATTTCACTACACCCTTTGTTTTATCATTTTGTGGAGATTTATAATTAGGTCTATGGAATATTGAAGTACGTATGTATTTGCATAATAAGCATGTAAAAGTTTCTTAGAAAAAAAACAGTACAATGTTGATGCCTAGTATAGTAGTATATAGTTTTGTTGTAGAGTATTTTTTTTTTGTCAAACAATTTATTGATCTTGTAGTGGATATCATATCCAGCATAATTCACTAATATCATACTTGTATTTATTATTGCTCTATTTAAATCAACATTCTTGACAATTTTATCGGAGGGTCGTTATTATTCATCTTTTATGAGATATTTATACCAATAAATAACTTTCAGGACGATGACAAACAATAATGCAATTAGACTCCAAATTATATTAATCCTGCTATACATCGATACGATAATAAGTCTCGTTAAACTTCAAATCGTTTAGGACAAAATCGTATGTATGTATGTATGTATGTATGTATGTATGTATGTATGTATGTATGCATGCATGTATGTATGTATGTGCAAATTTAGTTTCTTGTGGATCTTTTAGACGAGTTGCTTTACATGGAGAGCGGAATCATAAATCATTGCAAGCATTTCCATTTCTATAAAAAATAAATCATCTCAATCAAAGTGCCAGCTGGATTGATAGCCATATATGATTAGTTTTGTCATGCCACTTAGGCATAAAAAGAGCAGAGAAAATCAGAAATTTTTACCAACCTTTTTCTAATCTAATCTAAGTGAATTGTATTTGTATATTACATTGAATAAAAAAATTTACACTTAACACCATCCTTATAAGAAATCATCTCATATTTTTTTCTAAACAGAAGACAATATATATCTTCTTCTTTTATTTATTTTCTCTTTTCTGAGGCGAAGAGCATGGCTCAAAATTTATTAATGAAAAAAGTAAGATAATTATTTGTATTGACATAGTAATAACAAAATTAACAATTGAAAACAATAACATGTTAAAAAAAGGGGGGGAAATCCTCAACCCAGATAATGTCTTCAAAATCAATCATCTCGCGTGTGCACAAAAATACAAAATGTGATTATATGAATGCAAGATGCAACTAAAAAAGGATAAATAATTGAACACAAAAGCTGAAAGCAAAGAGCTTTTTTACTTGTTTGTTTTCACGTTTCAAAAGTTAAAATGCACACACCGTTTTGGATTAGGAGTAATCAAGACACCCTTATATGTTTAATACCAACTGGTGCAATTAAGAAATATTTGCTACTTTTAAGACTGTCTCATCTAATTGTTCCTTAAATTTAGCTTGGTTTAATAAAATCAAGAACAGAAAATAATTTGATCTTATTCTACAAATATACATTAAGAACTATATGTCTATATGTGTAATAATAGTTAACATAGTCAATCCAGTACAGAAAATAATTTGCTTTTAATCTAAAAATGGAGAGTGATAAATGATGGTAGTTGAGAAGACAAGATCCTTGTTTGATAGCAAGAGACATCACAGCCCGAATATTTTTTTACCAATATTATTATTATAAGAAATTAAATAGTAAAAAAAATAGTAAATGAAATTCCAAAAATACTAATTCTGAAGGTAAGAACTTGTCCAAAATCTAAAATTCCCCTCTTCGAAAACATTTTTTTTCTTCGAAATCTGAACCGCCACCACTTGCAGTTCACATGAATTAAACAAGTGTCTCGCTGCCAAGGACTGCAATCCATATAAAAAAATAAAATATTAGAAAATCTGACGGTGTTTTTTGATTTTTTTTTAAGTGGTCCCAACGATGACTTGTGAGACAATTTTTTCCTTTTCTGTTGACCGCAAGTAGTGGTTGTGGTTCACATTTTGAATTTTTTTGTATTTTCGAAGAAAATTTTTTGCTGTCTATCGCAGTTTCTACTTGCGGGAGTAGTATTTTTTGAAAATTTAATTTTTTAAATATTTAATTTCGTATAATAATAATATTACTTTAAAAAAAAATTCGGCATCATCATAGCTCTGCTTCTGTTAATTGGTTAAACAAGTTCTCTGCTGTAAAAGTACACTGCCAGCATAATTATTTCTTTGAGACGCATTGTTATTGGTTGCATTTACAACGCGGTCCCCAAGAAAATAATAATTAGCAATGAATACTACGAAATGAATATTTAATTAAAGCATTCCGTGACAGAGTCAACAAAAGGCTTCTAGGTGACTCTAATTTCACGAATATCTAATTAAGGTATTTTCTGTTATCCACCTTTTACTTTTCTTAAAATGCAATTAATCTATGCTCCTATCTCCTATCCGATTGGTTGGTAGTTAATACTTAATAGCAAGCCCTTTTATTTAAAATACGTGGTTGATGTCTTCTCAAGAGTGTAATTTTAAATTTGTGTGGGTCTTGTTAAAATATATTTCTAAAGGTACTATGAATCTAACTAGCTAGTAGCTGAATCTCAGTTTCTAATTGTTCTAAAGTTACTATAAATCTAACTAGTAGGAGAAAATGTGGAGTCCGAATATGCTATTATTTCGAGAGAAAATCAGGACTCTATTTTTCTCATCGGCATCGTAGGATCAATCACAAACAATTCAGATCATTTTTCTCTCTTCTCAGTTTTCTCTCTCTTCAGATAAATTTCAGTTTTCGATATCAAATTCAACATATCAAAAGAGAAAAACAGATCCCTATTATTCTTATTTGAAATAACAGCAGATATGAATCCGAAAATGTGCCCTTTTATATAGTTCTTTCAAGTGCTGCGAACCAACAGTCGCCATATTTTCATTGTTTCAAAAATGTGCACCATCATTTCTTAAAAATTAATATGGAAAAAATAATATAAAAAGGATAAAGAGAAATTCAATTATTCAAGAGCATCCTTTGTCGGATAGATAATGATTACATCCTGTTTCAAGCTAAAAAGATGTCACGGTAACTCTAGTCAATCTCTAGGAAGACAGGATATAATTTTAGATGTTAGAAAAATAAATAATAAACTGTCACAATACCACTTTCCTGTCAGTCCCTCTCAAGTTATAATAATACAATAGAAAATTAGAAATACAATAAATTATGGTGCATGCATGCTACCATACCATGTGTATGTAAAAAAGTAAAAGTGCCCTCTTCTCTAACAATAACATATGACAAAAACTTAGTGCACAATTTTAGGTGCTCTCTAGGTACTCCAATTAATTTGTATTATTTGATTAAAATAAATGGTGCGAATTTTGATGCATTTGAATGGTACGAATTAATTGAAGTATCTAGGGAGCACCCAGAATGATGCACCTAAGTTTTTTCCATAACATATTTCAATATGGTAACAAAACTGAGCTCATATATAATTTTCAAGGGATGCCATTGGATAGGATTCCTTTCTTTGTTTGATTTTAATATACCAAGTTGATACAGCACATTCACATTTTATTTATGAAATAAATAACTAAGCCAATCAATACATCAAGTATTTTACATGAGTTTCTAGATATGTGGTCCAGAGAATAATGTCCTGTTTGAGCAGGGTAATAATTTGTTAAACAGTTAAATACCAACTTGTCATAATTTATTGAAATTTTTTAACCCCCAAATTCCATCAATTATGATCTTCTAGAAATGGTGTCATGTGTATTTATCAACAGGAAATTTCCAAAAAAAAATTTATAATAAAAAAGAGACCTATTTTCTTTTTCTTTCCTTTTGCTTTTTTTTTCCCATTCATTTTATTGGTGTATGCATTGAAGAGGGAAGAAGCTTTACACCAAAAAAATAGGAGAAAAGTAGCTGTGTGACACCTGGCTAACTTAATGCAATCACCATCTACCTATGATTATTTATTGTACCTCTCATCTCATATTTCAATAAAATAATTAAAAAAAACCTTTCCTATGTTTAACTATATAAAAGCAATTATGGGCGCTATTTCTCCTACACTACTAGGCCTGATCTTATTTCTCTGGAATTCTTCTTCTACAATATATACATTCATTTTCTTCCATTAAAAAAAGAAAACAATATAAAGGTGAAGCTATTCAAATTAAAATATTGATTACAAATAATCCATCCAAGTTTTTAACTTGAAATTTCTTCTATTGCATTGTCTTTGCTACTAGATGTTCTTTATATACATTTTTTTTCTCAAAGGTACCTATGCTCTAATTTGGTTTAACAGTAAAAAAACTATATATGTACGCGCATCAAAAAGTCTTTTTACTGTAAGAATATAATATGTTTTTAATGTTGGAACTATAAGAAAATAAGATTAATGAGTTCTTAATACGATAAATAAGACGGCTAAATATGCACACAATTATGAAAGTATTGTGCATTGATTTTGTCATCTTTTAGTACTAAGAATTCATAAGAGGTGATTTATGCTCTTTATGATTTTTGAATTGAAGTATCATAGTAGCAATAAATAAGTTCATTACTAGCAATTTATGCCTAGTTTTATAGAATGAATAATTTAGATAGCAGAACTTTATTTATGTTTTTTTAATGTAGTTTTCTTTAGTTTTGCATAATATTACATTAGATGTGTTCACACATCTGATGTCATTGCTGGTGGAAATATTACATTAGATTTGTTTTATATTTATATATCACCAAAGTGATTATTAATCAAACATCATACATGCAAATTTAAGTGAAAATGATATCTCTATATGATTTTATTAAATTTTTATATAATATATCTAACAAATTTAAGTGAAAATGACATCTCTATAATTTTTACATAATAAATCATCAAAAACTTAAAGTTATTTCATGCTTCCTTTTAGCTTTCCTACTATAGTATTGGACTCAATAAGGTGTCCATGAGACATAATAAAATGTAAACCATTTGGACCAAATTTCAGATTCCAAAGAAATTCTACTACCAATAATTCTAGAGGAGTTGAAGCCCTCAAAACCAAATTTCTACTTGTTAAGATCTATCACTCCACAAGCATAAAAGACTTCCCATGTTGATCTCATTAAAAACCCTAGAAAGCAACCTATTGCATTTCTTCTACATCTCTAGAAACCTTTTTGCTTCGTGTTATGTGTATTGCCTCTAGTTAAAGGATCAATTGGTTCTAAAATGAGCAAAGTCTACATCAAGCTAGTCTAAAATATGCTTAGGTCCATGTTGTCCCTTTCTTTTTTTTATTCTTTGGATCCATAATTTAGTATTCTTTTTCTTTTCTATTCAAGTTTTCATAGAAAAATAGAACGGATCTTACCAATGAATATGAGTGGAGTATTGGAGTTAAAATGTTGACATTTTTTTCAGGACAGTTTTTTTTTTGCTTTTTTTGTATGACATTTTTTTTTTTTTAATATGAGAGCTCTTGTTAGTACAGACAAATATATATATTTTAGACTTTTTGCAAAATTTGAACTTGCATTTTTTCACTGAAATATGAGATCATTATCATCTATGTTAGACATACATGACTTGTTTATGACATATTTTGCCGAGCTGAAAATTATCTTTTACTGCTATCATAAAAAGTAAAAACAAGTCTTTTTCTTAATATAAAGTATTTTATAGACTTTCAATGATACTCATCAACCCCCAACAAAACATATACGGACAAAATAAACAAAAAAAAAAGAGAGATCTGTGAGTGGTTGGATAAATATATAAATTAAATGGAGGCATAAATATGTTATGGAAACCTTAAATTTTTTTTTGGCTTGGTACACAGTGCAAGGGGATCCAATGCAGAGTAGTTCATTGATTGGTTAACTTTATTAGATTCAAACAATTGAAGAATGAAATAATGTTGTTTCTGCTTGGTGCTCTGCATTGCATTTTGCCACTTGCTAGATAGAAATAAATCAAATAATGGTATTGTAAAATGTAGATAGAATTTGCAACATTTGCTTCCACATCCTCTGAAAAAAATTGTCAGAAATGAACTGTGTTAAGGTGGCTTGAAAGTAAATAACAAATTTTATAATTGTATAGTGTGTAAATTACACAAGCTAGCTTACAACACAACATAAAAAAAAATATATAAAATACATGATGTGAGTAGAGTGGTTAATACCTAATAGGTAATATTTAATTACATGTTAGAGATTCTACCAATCAGATATGAGGATTTGCCATCATGATCTACACATAATATTTGATTGGTTCTATAATTGGATCAGCTTCTCCTCTTATTGGTTGGATACAAGTTAGTGCTTTTTTCAATGTCCTAATGGATATATTAAACTATAATTAATTAATTAATTATAAGTTACAAAGTGCAGCTAGATCAACCTGTAAGTATAAATTAAGTATTATACAATCTAGATCAAATATTAAAGAAATGTTGATTATATTGATTAATTTAGATTATCTTTTCCCATGTTGATTATATTTTATAAGAAAGGATGCATGCATGCAATGCAGAGAACGAAAAATAAGGAAAAACAAATAAACTATTAGGAACTTAGAAATAAAAAAATTTAATAAGAAAATCATAATTGGTTATTAGAATTTGAGCCATGTTTGACTATAAGAAGAGAAACATTCAGTTTTTTTTTATTTTAACAAAGAGTGTGGAAACCGAATAAGTAAGTCTTTTAATTAAAAAATAAACAATCTAAATCATTTCCATATGTGAATCATTGATACAAGCCACTCGATTTCATATAAAGATTAAAGTATTGGTAAGAATAATTCTAGTGTACAAAAAAAAATTGTGTACATCCACTATTATAATACATTCAATGGCTATAATTACATCAAATAGGATTCAATAAATTTTCTTTTTTTTCTTCTGGTTCTTTATTAAATAGAGATATAATGGAGACATGAAATAAAGTATGTGGAAAGAATTTAATCTCATAATACATTTGGGAAATAAATTGCTTAATCAAGGCCAATCAAGTTGGAGACCACCCACATCATAGGCAGGAATCAAATTTGATTTTATATATATGCATTAAATCCATCGATCATTAATAATTGGAACCAACTATTTACTTATTATAAATTTTTGCTTGTATCCGATTTGCTTATTTTCTTTGCTTTATTTTTCAACAAAATTGTGTAGTTTTTATAATGCTTTGTTATTATATATGAAGCTACCATTACTTTTAGGAATATATTTTGGAGCAAGGCTACGGTATTCAAACCGTTGAACGTTATTTTCATATGAATTTTTTTCGGAGATCGAATTATATATATTTTTAGATTTTTTTTACTATATTTAAGAGAGGTGGAAAATGATTCATATCGAATGGTCTAAAAATCGTCAGATTAACCAACATTTTTCACTCATTTTATAACATAGTAAAAAAATCTAAAAAACATAAAATTTGATTTCAGAGAAAATTTTTATATGGAGATCACGTTCAATGATTTGAATTTTGAAATTGAAGATACAAAAGCAAAGTACTGTATGAGTGATATTTTGTGAAGTATCATATCCTAGCTCTATATTTTGCTAATGTAACTTATCCGATCTTTTGCATGTAAGACATCTGCTCAATGATCCTTGATAACTCTAACTTGACAATCTTAACAAAATTAAACAATTTGGAAACACATTTCTAAAATTCTTCCTAAAGGAAAAAATAAGTTTATATACATGTTCTAAAACTTATAGATTAATTATATTTGATGTTTTATATAATTTAAGTAACAATTTCATCCAAATCCGTTAAAGAGGGACAGTTTAAATGTCATATAATTTTGATGGTCTTTAATAAAATACTACATTATGTTATTTTTATGTTTCTTTATTTTTTTAATTTATTAATGCTTTGTCAAGGTAGTTAAAATAATTCATTTTCGAAGTGCCCACACCTGTACTATAATCATATATGGACACGTATTTTTTTTTTGTCAATAGTATAGTTGCATATATATTAACTTTTCAAATTTTAATATGATTTTGACTTTATGATTGTCAAAGTTTAGTGGATAATTTTTTTATATTTAAAGTTGATGAATAGTTCTATTCATATTAACTTTCAATTTTTAATATATATTTAAATTTTTTATAGTCAATGTTGGCTGGATAAAAAAATCATTGTTCATATTCGTATAGAAAAATTGAAACATGTCTTGTAAAAAAAAATGTTATATTTGTTCTTATTTTTTAAAATATTGAAAATCATTATATAGTTAATTTACCATGGTGGAAAAATAGTTAAGTTGTCAAAATATTGTGTCTGATACAAAAGATCTCTCATATTTTCTTGTAATAATAATGAAACTTTATTAGTATGTAATACTGCAATCACGTGTGGACTTAATACAATATAGAAAATTAAAAAAAATGAAGCTAGTGATATTGTAATCATAACATTTCAATATTATAAGACATGTCCTAAAAACATAATTAATTTTTCTTACAATGAATAATGTGAATAATTCATGATTGCACATGTTCAAATAAAAAAAAAAACAACTCAGTACATATTTATGGTGTGTACGTTATGTGTGGCTTTATTTATATTATTATCAAACAACAACTTCAATTTTTCTCATAAAATGCGAAGAAGAACGGCTTCCATAAATCATGACAATTTTAATTGCTACATAATTTAATACAAGTCATTCCAAACTTCTGAATATGTGTTCTCCAAATAAATGCATGCATCGATCAACCTTTGAAACTATTAAAATGTATATTTAGATCTTTCACTTTCCTTAATTGTGAAATAAACCTAATTTTAATGTAAAGTATGCAATTGACCTTAATATTCTTGCTAAATCAATGCCCACAATAGATATGTACCAAAACTGTGGATGTACAATTTTTTTTATGTATATCTAAACCGCCGTTATATAATATCATATTCTACAATAAAATGTGAAGGCTCAAAAAATTTGGAAATACAATTTAGTATATCTAAACCTCTTATCTTTTTCTCAAAAACAAAAAATTGCATAATTACCAATTTCAGATTTTTTTTTCTAATATGCAAAAAAATTGCATTTCTTTGGTATTACATGGAAGACTTTCAAGTTCTGAAAAAAAATTCAAGAAATAATAATTTTTTTTTATTCGGATTTCCATATGTAGCCTTAAGCATGCCTGATCATCACTCAAATATGAAAAAAGGAAATTATTTATATTAAGTTAAATTACAAATATTCTTATAACAAGTTTGAGATAAAAGCAGGGGTGGATTCAAAGGCAATTTAAGTTCGTACACAATTAAGTTCGGACACTGAAGTTGATATCAAATCTGGACACAAACCCACTAAAATCAACTAAAATATCATTAAAAATCATTTTTCAATAAAAAATAACTAAAACTAAATTAAATTATGTATTTTTTAAAAATCAAATCCGAACTGTTGTCGAGCTTTTCATGAATGGCTCCGCAGCCCTTTGGTTAATTTTACCACTACAAGTAACTTGGAATGCTTTTGTTGTTGGCGTTATCATTAGAGTCGATCCCCGCATTTTTGCATCCACAACCTTAAAACTTTATTTAATTCACTTGACGACAAATATATGGTGATATATCCTAACAAGGAATAAACCATGCCCTGGTTCGCAGAAATCTTTAAATCTAATTTGAGTTTAATTTTTCACGACCTCTTTTATTTATATATTAATGTTGTTCAAATGTTCAACTGATCAGTTACACAAGATTTTGAGGTTCAGGTACAATAACAATAGCAAAGGCATTAGGCATGAGTTGAATAAAGGCTATAAATTGACCGAGGAAGATCAGACAAGTATCAGGTATGCATTTGTAATTTTCTTTTTCTTTTTTTTTTAAACAAATTTACACTCACCAGAGTCTCCCTTCAAAAGGTGAGCCGAATTACAAAAAGAGAAGAAAGGACCAACCAACAAAAGCCCATTTTTGCACCAGAAAAGCCAACATGGCAGAGAGAGGCATGAATGCATGATAGAGATTTTTGAGAAAAAAAAGGTAAGAGACACATTAGATGCTAGGTGGTATATGTGGAATGTTATCCGTCCCTAAAAGAGTATTTCTTTTGGGTGCAATACTGCAATATGAGATATTACATTGTGTGAACACTAGCCAATATTTAATTCATTTTTGTCAATGAATAATTATCAAGTATTTGTAATTAATTTCATGTAATAAAAAAAACATTATAACTATTTTGGAAGTTCTATGCATTGCTTATAACATGCTTCAATAAGCTTTATATTCACAAAACGGTAGATGTGAAATTCTATATATGAAGTAGGAGTAATCATAAAACAATACTAAAACTGCAAGATAAACTGCAACACATTATATTCCTCAATATTATATTTGTGAGATTGTAATTAACAAAAATCATGTATTAATCAATGAAACCATACAAATAATCATCTTAATTTTGGTATATATATAATTTTTAGTTTATTCACTCAAACATACCACACAAACTTAAGACACTTACCATTTATTCCTCAATAACATACATCACATGCCACATTTTCTCATCAAGCAGTCAAAGGGGACACAAATTGGTGATCTGAAACGATGCACGAGGAGAATAAAACCGAACTCCAAGTCTCCAACAGAGAGAAATGAGGTGTCAGTTGCCACAAAGCCCAAGTAACAGTGCCAGTGTGCCACATCATCGCATATCTCCCCACACTGCAAGGAGGAGGAAGAGACAACCATGTGGCCATGTCACATGTGAGCTTGAGCTTCAGTGGGGAAGCAAGAAAAGAAAAGAAAAGAATGTCAAGGCGCACTTTCACAGGGAATCTATTTCGGTGCTACGGACAAGCCCCTCCCCTTGATTCCTGTACTAATCTGCCTTCCTTTATTCAATTCAACTTCCCTGGAGAAATCCAAACCAACTCCCACATATGCAACCGTCGGACACACAACTACCACCTAATTTGTTAAAAGTTCGCGTGTGTGGATTTTCATTGGTGTTGAAGCTCCGTGCATCTTTACAAACTTTTTTTTGTTGGAAAATGTTTCGCGGATTTCAACTTCGATACCGTCAGCGATACCAACTGAACACGTTCAGTTGAGTTCCGACGAAAATTTGTTTTACTTATGATGCATATTGTTTTCGTTATTATGCATGTTGTTTTGTTATTGCACATCTAATAATATGCATAACAGTTAAATACTTATGATTTATATGCTAAGTTCAATATGTTTTTTGTTCTATTTAGGAGTTATTATGAAAATTTGTTTTACTTATGATGCATATTATTTTCGTTATTATGCATTTTGTTTTTGTTATTGTGCATCTAAAAAAATGAATAACAGTAAAAAACTTGCATAATAACAAAAAATAACATGCACAATAACAAAAACATTATGCATAATAACTAGAACAAATTTTCAAAATAAATGCAACTGGATTCGTCCAGTCCGCATCGATGAGCGTAGCGACATTCGTTTTCAGTGGAGCGTCCGATCAATTATATGCATAATAACAAAAATAATATGCATACTACAAAAAAATAACATGCATCATAAAAAAAAACAACATGCAAACTGAATTCAACTGGATCTGTCCTGTTGGTATCGATGGTGGTATCACTGAAGATATCGATATATCATCTCCCTTTTTTGTTTTACATGTGATGTGGGAGAGAGAATAGCCGATGTTTTTAACTGTAACGTATTGATTAAAGAATTGATTTCTTTCTATCTTGTAATCTGTTTAATTTAATGAATCAAAATATTTCTCAACATCCCTGAATTTTTAGGTTCTTCAACTCTATTATGTACTAAACATTTTATTAGAGGATCACTAAAATAATAAAATTCTTGAGCCTAATGATATGCGATTCTATAGGCCAATGGATTTTTTTTCTTAGGAACAAATATAATGTAATGCTATATTGCTAGATTAAAATTCCCGTAGAATGCTAGATTACTGAATATGTAACTTGCAATATATTGAAAACTAACGAGTAGACAAATAAAATATTTCTTTATATATTTAAAAACATTCCAATATATTCATGAATTATTCAAATAATTTTATTTTAATTATATAATGCAAAAAGTTCTAAAAAGATTAAATTTCTAATTCAAATATGTATAAATAGATTTTTTGCATTGTAGGACTTTCATATACAGTACACGCGGCGCGCGCACACACACATATACGGAACTGCAGACGGATTGCTACATATGATATGTGCACAAAAGATCCAGAAAGGAGTGCCCTCCTAGGTGGGTTAAATCAACGTGACGTAATCACATGGGGTTTGATTTCGATAGGCGAGTCATGCATAATAATGCAAAACAATTATTTTTATGATTTGTATAAAGAAAGAAAGAGAGGTGACATGTGGCGTGGAATGGGGCCACGTGAAAACTGCTGACTGTGCACGTGAGCCACATGCTTTGGTTCGGGTTGAAGGTGACAAACAGGTCGACCCGGTTTGTGTTGTGTTTGATTTGATGAAATCCATAAATGCTGTGAAATGTGAATCCAACTAATCAAACTAATCTGAGGATTTGATTTGAATAATGATAATATAATATAATATAATAATACTTGTGTTAGCCACATGCTTTGTTAAGTGCGAGGCCACTTTTGGCATGCATGTCATTTACCAATGTATTTGTTGATTAATTAACAACTTCTGTTGGTTAGGGAAAGGCAGGTCGGCAAATTTCTTGTCAGTGCTTACTTTTATGGGTAATGCTGGTGTACATTCGAAATTCTGATACATCTTGTACTATTGTACATCCAATGGTTCAAAATATCTTATGATATATTAAATATATTTCTATATTTGTTTGCAGCTTCATTCAATAAGGGCATAATTGGTACATGAAAAAATTATATTTGGAAATAAATTTATCGCAATGAAAGAGAAATCTGCTGAAGAAAATTGATTTAATTAACGTGGGACCATACAAACGAAAATAAAGGAACAATTTAAGCAAGTGATGGATCTTCTAATATGTTTCCTTTTAAGTCTTTGAAGATTATATTATTTTTTGTAATCTTTCAATGACGAAAGCATCAATTCTTGTACATTTGGGTACAATATTTGCTTTTTCATATCTTAAATTTTTTATGGTATTTTCTTGGTGCTTTTTATAACTATTCATTATTTCAATGGCAAATAAAAAATATTACGAAAATTATGGTTTATGTATTAGAACATAGTAATATTGGTTAATATAACAAATATAAAAATACATAAGATAAAATTAAAACTGTAAGATTTTGAAAATCATTATGTAATTGACCATGGTGAAATGAATAGTTATGTGGTCAAAAGATTATGGCGGATACAAAATTAAGTTAGTAATATCATAATTGTTACGTTTCGATATTATTTCCTACAAAAAGAAAAGAATCTTTTTTTAAAATAATGAATATGAATTATGTATGCAGTTGTGTATGCTCAATAAAAAAGAACGACACAATTTATATTTCTTTGTGTGTGCATTATGTGTAGTCTTTTTTTTAGAAGCATGGTTTTCCTAAATTATAGTAATTTCATTAATATGTATGTCTTTCCTAGCTAATATCTGAATAGGTGTATTCCAAATAGATGTACACCTTTAATGCGTGGAGACAATTAATTTGTTTTATTACTCTTTTGCTCTCCTTAACAACGTGAGATACCGAATATGAATGTCAAATACTCAATTGACCATAATACCCTTAGTAAATCAATGGCTCAAGATAAGTATGTACGTAATTATGGATGTACAAAAAATTTGGATGCACACTAGAATTGTCCTACTTTTATTATTTTGCAGATCATATAGTAGCATTAGGAAAGTATTTTTTAAATAAAAAATAGAATAGTGATAGAAGTGTAATTAATACTTTTCACTGTTTCGAAGGAGATAATTTTATTTTGTAAATTATTGTTAGAAGGGTGTTATCTTCCTTTTCACAATTTATTAAAATTATCATTGGCTAGAACTTAGAATATCCGAAGAGGATTTTTCGGCACTATTTTTCTTTTGTTATTTTGCATTAACAACAAATTAAAATAAAAAACAACACTATTTTCATTTTTTTTATTCTTGCGGTTGTCTATCACATTCTTAATTTTTTAAATTGGTGGTGCTTGTTATATATTTTTAGAAGTTAATAAATTTAACACATTATTAATATAATATATAAAATTTTGCATACATTTTACAGTTTTAATCAACAAAAATAATTAAATCTTAAAAAGAAAAGAAAAGAGTGACCTGAATTTTCTATTGCATACAAGCTTCTAAATAGCAACGATAAAGCGTCGATAAAGCGAATATAGCGGAAATTCTGATATAACTGCACAAATCATTTGAAACACAACCGAAAAATGATTTTGGCCGATAAATCGTAGTTTAGCGGTGATAAAGCGCATGACAATTTGAAAAAAGCGCGAATATATCGGGACTTTGCTGGCAGAAAATTTTTTATTGGTTGAATTAATGGCCTGAAGCCCATAAATTCATATTAGTTTTGACAGCCCGTAATATTTTCAGGGTGGTTTTTCAAATTTATTTTTTGATTTGTTTATGAATGTGTGTGTTGTAAGACTACGGACAATGAATCAAAACAATTTTAACAATGATTTTGAAATCATGATAATAAATCTTTTATTAACATTAATTGAAGAATTGGATATGTTTCCATTGTTATATATTTTTTTAAAAGACGGGGAGGGGAGGTTTAGTTGATAGGATTATAGGTAATTACACAGATTTTCATCGATATCTTTTGGATTATTGCTTTCCCTATAGACACTTGATTTATGTGTGGAATGCCATTTTAAAGTCCGAAATTTCATAATATATATAGTTACTTCATATTTGATACATATAAAAACGTACCATAATACATTTTGAAAATTTAACTTACAAAATCTTGTGCTAAAGAAAGACCAAAGAGCGAAGAATTTATAATCAATTGTTATAATCTTTTCTTGAAAATAAATTGATAATTAATGTTGTTCCGTTGGAAATATAATTTTTATATTTGTCAAAGCAAGCTCAAGAGTTATCACAAATTCTGAAATAAGTATGTTGACCAAGTTTCTTATAATTATAAATCATAATCATGTAACTAAATAAACTGATTTTAAGGCTTTTTTTCTGCACTAATTTAGAAGGTGAGATGAGAGAATGTTAAGTAAAAATATGGTGGTTATTAGCTCCAAAATTTTCAATTGGAAAAAAAAAAACTCTGTAATTAAAACTTTTCATTAAAAATACTTGACAATGTTTTTAAGTTACTATCTTCGTGATCATGTTTGAGTGCTATTATAATTGATAATTTCAACCAAAATGACATGTCACTTGTGTTTTGCATTCAATTCAAATTATTTTGGCATGAACATTGTGCTCAAACTTTAATCCAACAAGACAATTTAAAATACAATCAAGACAATGTTTCATCTTGTATCTTGATTTTGACTTGTGCCACCTTTTAATTGCTTTATCCAAATTCTAGTGTGCTATAATACTCACAATATTTTCCTATTTCTAATTAATGATACTTTATTCCTATTTGCAAGTTCATAATCAGATTAGATGTATGTAACCCAATATTAATTTTCATACGTACGTATAATGTATAAATATTTTAGTGTAGTTCCTAATTTATTCTAAAATATTACCTGTATAATATAATGTAGTGACTATGAGGCCGCTGCTAATTTAAAGCTTATATCATATGGTTGTTTGATTATTTCTGCAAAATGTATTCAAATTCAAATTCAAATTAAAAAGTAAAAGGAAAAGGAAACCAAAGAAATAAAGGCTGTTGTGAAGCCCATCATAATCATAATCATAATCACTTGAGAAGGTATGGGTTTGGGCTTGAACCTTATCCATTCTTAGTCATATCAATATATCATACATCTGTAATTTACTAATTTCAAAAGCATATACCATCATACGGTGTGGTGAGTCGAAGAAACCATATTGGATTAGGCTGTGTTTCGTTGTGGAGTAAGAGGTGAAGTAACTCTCTTATTTCACACTTAATTCATCAAATGTGGAGTAAAATTGATGGAGTAAGTTCGAGTAAGATTAAATTTAATCCGGAGTAAGTTACTCCACCTCTTTAGATGAATTAACTTAATCAATCAAACATGATTAACTTACTCCACCTTAACTTGAAGTAAGTAATTTAATGCGGATTACATTTACTCCACAACCAAACACGGCCTTAATGATTATTGTACTGCCAAGTGCCAACCAGCAAAATGCCATACGCAGTGCACATGTATTCGTTGTAGAGAATCTGTCTGAATCAACACTCAATATTATATCATCCTTTTAGATGAAAAGATTTGGAATCAACCAATAGCAATTGATAACTTAAAAGTCTTTATCGCAAAAAAGTGAAAAAAGGTTCCTAAGTTGCACAATTTGCATTTATTGACTTCCGTCCTGTTATCCCCTTGTAATTTTTTATCACTCTCACAAATCCCATCAGATCATTTTCATAATGGGCCTAAATTTGGACCACGTTAAAAGTTATAGTTGAAGACTTAATTTTTTTTTTACAAATGGTTGTGGCGTTATTGTTAATTGCGGCCCTAAATTGCATCTAATATTTTATTATTTTCTTCAGCTTTCTTGTTTGTCTGGGGCTCGATGTGGTGTTTTACTAATCCTATTCCTAAATTATGGTCGCAAGTATACAACCGTCAGTTATAGTACTTAGGGATCGAATTCGCAGAAACAAGTCGGTTTCAATTTCAGATTCTAGTAAATTTAATCTAAGTAAGAAAAAATTTCAGATTTTGGATTGTGTTTGTGTTTGATTTCTAAACTAAAAACATAAACTAAGTTACACTTTTAACTAGATTATATATCGTGATTAGGGCTTGTTATGGTGCACTTTTTTTCACTAATGTTGATACTTGTTTGGTAGTAATTTTTTGAAGTTATATGAAGGTACATCTTGCAAATTTAGTACCAAGGAATATCTCTGTTGAATTAAATTCATCTCTTGTTTGATAATTTGCAAAACAATTAAAGTACCAATGTCAAACATACACGGACAAGTCAATACATGCTCAAACATGTCCTGGATAAGTCAATACATGCTCAAAACATGCCCTGAACAAGTCAATACATGCTCAAATCATTAAGGGAATGCTTTAGTGTGCCATACAAAGCACAACGTTGCCATAACACTTCAAGACCCGTCATAATGAGTCACTAAGGCGTTATAATGGATGCCCAAGGCGTCATAATGCCTTAGGAGGAGAGAGAAGCTGCAGAAGCTGGAATTTCCCGAAGCCAGCGTTACTGTAACGCTTCAGGGAGGCGTTACAACGAGTCACGACCCATTACAACGAGTGAGCAAAGTGTTATAACAGGTTCCTGAAGAGTTGGCCCACAATACAGCTTCACAAGGGCAAAACAGGCAGAAGTCCAATGCGTTATAACACCTTGCCCAAGGCGTTCTGAAGAGCTATAATGCCAGGAACAATTTTTTAAGATCCAAGATTCCAAGAAGTGCTCAACCTATATAAAATATGCAGAAACGAATCAGCAAACTATTAAATCATTGCTACAAGCTTTCCAGCATCAATTAAGCACATAAAAGAGCTTAATTCAAGTCTCCTCCAGCTATCTAACCTAGAGAGCAATTTTGATAGCTACTATTCTCTATTGTCTATTCGAGAACAAACCCTTAACTAGTTTTAGCCTTTGGTGCATCACATTTGTGTTGTTAAGTGGTGCATCATTGTCCTTGATTGTGTTGTCAATCAGACCTTTTTACCGTGTATTGTGGTGTTGTCCTGTGCATTGGTCTAGGAGAAGAAGATTGACTTGCTTGTGTAGAAGAATTCAAAGATCGGCTTCGTACTTTGTAAAAGAACACTCGTTTATAGTGAAATCGGCCCGAAAAAAAGATTTTATTCCAGGAAACCCGTGGACGTAGGCCTAAGTTGATTTGATAGGTCGAACCACATTACATAGTGTGTTATCTTGTTCTCGATTGCTCTCTCTTCACACTCTCTCTCTTTTTAGTACTTTGCTCTTAAATTTGTGATTTGCTCAATTAGTTCTTGAAATTGCTTGCTCTATTACTTGACTAGGTGATTAAGGTCTAAAAGCTTTAACTTGAATTGAAATTGCTTCCGCCTATTGAATTGACCTTAGTCTTGTGCATTAACCACCAATCTTAATTTCTAATAATCTCTATATTGAACCGTGTTTAAACTAGCAATGACTTCACCTCTTGGTACTCGGTTATACTAGCCTAAACCCTTTAAGATCTACCCTTTTAATTATCCTAAGTCTTTGTAATTCTCCTTTCGATACTTGGTATAATTCGTTAAAATAATTAAGTAAAAATTCGTAATCAACAAACGTCGCGTTTTGGTACTTAGTCTAGTTATTATCCTACTTTCTACGATCAAGATCTAACATTAAATTTCTCAATTGTAAATATTAAATTCTAAGATATGCAATTTGATGAAGATTGCAAACAATTAAAATAGAAAGCAAATCATAAACAAATCTATGAAAATATAATAAATCATACAAGCATACAACATAAGTTTCAAGTCAATCCTAACAATACGCTAATACAAACTTAGTCGGACATGACTAAGAGGCAGAAAATAACAAAGTAGATGAGTTCTAAAGAAAAGGAAAAGAAACAAGAAACAAACCGAATTTCTGCGATGATTTGGCTGGATATCTTCTTCTTCTCTCCTTAACAAGATAACTAAATCAAAACCCTCTGTAAACTGGCTAAAAACCGTAACATAACTGACCTAGAAAACTTAGGTACTTATATTGGAACAAAACCCTAAAAATAGAACACTAAAAATTGTAGATTTTTTGCTTTTACGTAGTTTAATTGCGACCATAACAAATGATCTCGCGGCCGCAATGGACTTGAAATTGCCTCTAGATTGACTGCTAAATATGGAGTTTAACTGCCTTGCGGCCGCAGTGGACTTGGGTATGAAATTGCAGCTTCTCTGTCTCTGATCTACGTGCTTGATTGCGGCTGCAACATTGGTCCTTGCAGACAAAATTGACTTGAGAAAAACCCTTCTAATTTTGGCTGACTGGGTTGCACTTAATTGCGATCGCAATGAGATGATCTATAGTCGCAATAGACTTGGAAAGTTGTTGTTCTGAATTGCTGCACTCCTAAGGTTGATTGTGATCGCAATGCTGATCTTTGCGGTTGCAATTGACTTGGTTGATAGTCATTTTGCTTCATTTTTCATTCCGGCTCGTTCCAAAGTGTCCAATTGCGTCCATTTTGTTCGAAAATACTTGTTTTCCTACATTAAATCACAAATATGATAGTAACTAGAACTTTTAAACAATTTAACCCTGATTAAACCTAATTTTTAAAAAACTTGGAATAAATTAGACAATAAGTCCTAGATAAAAGCATGCATAATTTGGCCTTATCACTCATTTCAGTGCAGGAAATAGGAGCACTATTGTTAGTCGCGCCTTTAAAAAGTTGAAATAATTCTGAAACATTCAGAGAAGTTACAGCTGAAATTTATCTAGAGACCTTATAATTAATTGCGCTCCTATTTTCTACACACTAGAAAAAACAGACAAGTAAAAAACAAAAGAAAATAATAAAATAATTAAAAAATTTAGGGACGATATTGTTAATAGCGCTCCGAAACATTTGTAAAATTTTAAGAAGTCTTAGACTATAACTTTTAATTCTGCCCAAACTTAGACCTTATGAAAATATTACAATCCCATCACATCTTTGGTTTGTTATCTCCATTTGTTTAGAAAAATGTCACACTATAAACTATTTTAAAAACATAACTATGATCTATATTTTTAGTAAAAAAATATGAAAGTATACAAATGACTCGAAATAGATCTTATACTAAAACTTACTGCGCTTTTTTTTTGAAATTCTGACTCCAACCTACCAACACTAAGAATTATTTCATCATTATTTCTGAAATTCTAATATTATATAGAGAATTAGAAAGAGCGATTGAGAGAGTAATTTCTATTGATCTTGTGTTGAAATGATTAAAAACAAGGACTCTTTATATAGTCTAAACAATGTGTCTTTGCTATCTCCAACTTTGCATCTCCTATCTATCTCACAGAGTATCTATTATTCTTAGAGGTGGCAGAACCCGACCCGATTCGGAAAACCTGCCCGATCCAACCTGACCTGACCCATTTTTTATTGAAGTCAAACTAACTCGAACTCGACCCGATCCGACTCGACCCGAGACGATTCATAACCCGATTTGAGGCGACACCTGATGACCTGAACTCGAACCCAACCCGACCTGACCCGAGACGATCCATAACTCGATTTGAGGCGACACCTCATGACCCGAAACCCGACCCGACCCGAGATGATCCGTAACCTAATTCGAGGCGACACCTGATGACCTGAAACCCGACCCGACCCGACCTGAGACGATCCATAACTCGATTCGAGGCGACACCTGATGACCCGAAACCTGACTCGACCCGACCTGAGACGATCCATAACACGATTCGAGGCGACACCGAATGACCATAAACTCGACCCGACCCGACCCGACCAGAGACGATCCATAACTAGATTCGAGGTGACACCTGATGACCCGAAACCCGACTCGACTCGACCCAAGACGACTCGTAACTCGATCTGAAGCGACGTCTAACCAGTCGATACCTGACCTGACCCGACCCGAAACGACACGACACGATCCCTAACCTAATTTGACATAATTTTCTATTGTGTTATAATAATTTGAAATTAAATAAATTAAAGAGATTAAAACATTGAATTATCGATAATATTATTTTTGAGATTGTAATATTACAAGAGTACGCATACGAAATACAAGAGTTAGTAAAACTCGCTTAAGAAAAAAAATGAGTTTATATTATGAAACTAGTCAGACATTCAGACAATTCTTGAGACTAAATCAAACTTCTCTCTAAAAAACTTTCTACTCATAATCCGGCCTTTTTTTGTTCGTGACTTGACAATCCGACATGGTTCTTTTATAATAAAATGGGGCACTGAAAGTTTCAAAATTTATTTCGTACCATATTCAGAGAAAACCATTAATTTGCTTCAATCAGTCTCAACTGCTCTCTTAATATTATGCATGTTATCAAATTTGTTAATATTTAGATCATTTATTTGTTTTCAATCGACCTTATGACCCGACAATATTTTTATGTCAAACTGAACGGACTCGTCAGAACTGACTGTCATCTTTAACAAAAAGCCAATGCCGAGAATATGTGATTTGATCGGAATCCATACCTCATCTCATCTGACCCGATCCAACATCCGAAAAATACTGACGATACGTCGATACCTAACCAAAAGGTCGATAGTCCAATTTGAAACCCGACCCGAGACCCGACTCGACCCGACCCAACAATCAAAAAGTGTCCATGCTGCTCGACCTGAGACCCAAAACGATCTCGCCTGACCTGACCGGACACCCGAAGAATGCCGATACAACCCGACCCAAGACCCGACCCGATCTCGCCAGACCCGACGTTGCCCGACCTGACATCACCCGACCCGACTTAGTACCCAAAAAACATCGATGCTGCCCGATCCGAGACCCGATCCGATCTCGCCCGATCCGACCCGCAACCCGAATGTTGAAAAAGTCAAACTAACCTGACCCAAACCCGTCCGACTTGCCACCTCTAATTATTCTATTACAAAATTGTTAACAATCTCCTAACACTATACACCATCTATTATCTCCTAATCATATTTCTAACAATACACACTGAAGAAATTTATCTAGCAGCTTTTGGTAAAATTATTGAACATATTGCTGTAATATACACTCTGTTTAGCTATTGACGCCCATTATCATATATTTTAATCGTCATCAAAACAGTCCATACTGGTTGACATGACTCATGAGCAAGTTTCATGATATTATGTACCAAATCACTGCGTAACAAAATGTAAATACAGTTCCCTAATACTGGTTATGTCGAATTCTATTCAATTATTTGGATCTGCATAAGCTCTGTATACAGTTAGGGTTAATTTTCTTATATATATTTTTGTCTAGCATTATAAAATGTGACATGTTCCAAAAGCTGACTAGAAAATTTATTATGAAATGATCTAAACTTGATTTCATCTTTATCTAAAAAAAATCGTCTTTCATGTTTTCAAGTATGTGTTCATGACTTCGTTAAGATAATATCATATCCCTCGTTTTGATTCAAGTGAAAACAATTCTCTGTGCTTGTATACTTGACTGCTAAAAAAGTGATGATTCAAGCCCTCGTCGGCCCAAAAAAGAACAGTTGAGCAGTCAAGTGTAAAAGCACTAATCTGATCTAAAAAAGTGACGGTTCAAGCCCTCGTCGGCCCAAAAAAGAAAGATAAAATAAGCCTATCCAATACTCTAACGGTCTAACCGGAAAATAATTTAAAAAACAATATTCTAACTGAAAAAGAATCAAAGTGTTCCTCATTTATGGAAGCTATTCTTCTACCGCGCAACACCGACGGACGGTTCAGATTTTCTGCGCTGTAAGTTACGGACGGTCCAGATTTGATTCAGGGGGCGCTGATATTATAAAGTTTAGCTTGCACGAATCTCGATGCAAATCAAAGGCTGAGATTTGTATGTCTTTTTTTGAGAATTTGCATGTCTTGTTTTGAGAAAAAATGTAGAGCTTGTTGCGATCTCTCTAATGCTTCAAAAAAAAAACACAAAAAGAAAAGAGTTACAAATCAAAAGTAATGATCGTTTCAAGGAAGACATGTTAAGTCGGTCCAGGGAGGTGTCCGAACGCTGTAGACAACATCGTGACAGGTCGTAAGATCCAAGATCAAAGCTACACATGAGCCAAAGGTCCGAGGCACCAGTCGTTGTGACAGATCAAGCTATCGACATGTCGCTCAATCCACCCGTCATGACGCTCAAGCTCAATGTCATGACAGATTGACATGTCAGAGATTCATAGCAGTCATCGGGTCAGAGTTTCTCAACAGTCATGATGTTGGATTTGAGCGCCGTGACATGTGAAGCTTCCAGAACAGATTTGAAGTTGTTTCTCTATATATTCTGATGCGAATTTTTGGGTAATAATCATGAAAACTCTGTACAAGCATTCAAGCAGTCTAAGAGAGCTAAAACCTTCTTTTTCAAGCATTCAAGAGTTCAACTAGTGATTATAGATACTTCTGAGTGATTGTAGGATAACTAATTCTCTCAATTTGATTTATTGATCCATGTGATCTTTTTATGAGATTCGTGTGTGATTTTATTTATTTTGTTTAGATTCGCGGATGATCTGTTCTTGTAATTGCTCTTGTTTTTTTTTTAAAAAAAAATAAGAGATAAGACTCAGTGGTAGCTTTGTAAGTATTATTGTTTTAGTGAATTCGATCTCAAGTTAGTATCGAGTGGTTTTGTAAATATAGACATTGCCGAATCACGTGTATCTTATGTCAACTATCTCTAACTCACTTTCTCTTTACTTTCTTTAATCGATTTGAGCTAGTATTGATTATTCTTGAATTATAAATTGCTAAGAAAAAAACTTTGATTATTGAATCGAATTGATAGCTTCCGCACTTGCATTTAATTTGAATTATTTTTGTTCTTTTCTTAAAGGCCTCTACAGATTCCACATTTTTATTTATTCCACAAAGAACGAGACAAGTCTATCTGCTTGTGTGATAAAACCCACTAGTGGCTGGCGTTCCATCACAATTGCTACAATGAAAAATATTGTGCCTTGGAAACAGGTTGGTTTAATTTTGATCGAGGGTGTATCATGTATGTGATGTTGATAATTGATTGATTGGTGTTTGGTACTAGAAATTGCCAGCTTTAGGATGCTAGTTATGTTGCTTTCTGATTGAAACATTTGGCACATAATTTTTCATTCCAACCGTACATTTTTTAGGGTAGCTGATATATAGATACTCTCATCAATAATTTTTCGATACGCGCAACCGTACATTTTTTAGGGTAGCTGATATATAGATACTCTCATCAATAATTTTTCGATACGCGCGTCGTTATACATGTTAGACGAAATATTATGTAAGTTATTTTATGCTAAAAAATAATTATGCATGTTAGACTAGTTTCGGCCATATTAAGTAAAAAAATAATATACTTAACATGCATAACAATTCGTATAACATCGATATATAATTATTTTTGAATATAAAAATAATATGTAGAACAACTCGTCTAACATGTATGTAAACTCGTTTAACATGCATAATGAATGAGTAATGACGCACACAGTGGCGGAGCCATGTTAAGTCAGGGTTGCAGCTGAATCCTTTGGATATTTTTTCAAAAATGACCATATATTTTGATTTTTTTTACAAATGATCATATAAAATAATTTTTTTTAAGAACAACCATTATTTCGAACCCTTGAAAAAAACCGTAAATCTTGAACCTCTGACGAGAATCCTAGATCTGTTCCTGAATGCACATAACACGAGATATCGATCAAACTTTATCGCCGTAACACTTTTCTTTTTTGAGAGCATCGCTCTGAGCTGCTTTAACCGTCTGATTATGATAACGCTACCCCCAATTGGATGGTAGCAAACGCATGACACGTATATTTTTTTTATTGTTTTTTGTTTCATGGTACTAGGTACCTTCGTTATACACCTCAGCAACAGCAACACTATTTGTTCTTCATTTGTTATTTCTGCACCATGCCTTTTCTTCATATATGTAAATATAGTTGTTGACCTAATGTATTTATCAAAGGTTAAAATTCAGCAATTCTAACTTTTGTTATTTTAGTGTCGGTCTCATAATGCTTGTTGAACCAGGTTTCAAAACAAGTGCATGCATTTCATACGAAATGTTCTGCTTCATATTGTAAACTATCCAAATTCAAAGTATGTTTCAATTCAAATTTGAAATTGTGAGTTCTATCACTTGCTGGTCTGAAATATCCCTCTGCACCACAGACAATCAAATCTAAAATTAGGTGGGTTTTTCTTGATGGCTTGAATCGTCAAATGCGAATTGCATATACGACGTGTGACTAGGGATAGATCCATCTTAGGGCAAGTCCGGTCAAGTGTCATGGTAAGTTCGTGCAAGTATCAGGACTTGATTTAAAAAAAACGCAAAATTTAACGTATTTTTTTTGTTATTTTTGTAGTGAAAAATGAATTTTTAATGATATTTTAGTAGATTTTTGTGTATTTGTGCTTGGACTTGATCTTAAGCTCAGTGTTCGAACTTAACAGAACCTCTAGATCTGTCGCTGAGTGTGAGCCTGATTTGTTTTGGAATTTTTTGCCACCAAAATTCCTTTGAAAATGAAGTTTACAAACAGCAAATTTCCATGAATCCTGAGTTAATTACCAGCTTTATCGTCATTCCTCGTGAGAGACAAAACAGTTTCTTTCAGATTCTGACCTCTGATAGGAAAACAGGGATTGTGTAACACATGTAACTGTACAGGTAACATGGCATACTTACTACATAATTTATAAATTCTTTTGCTATTTTATTCCCATTACTGTGTGCAATTCATGATTTTCACAGGCATTAATGATCCAAATTCAAGATATACACCAACTGAAAGAGATTCCAAGTTTTCTCTTTGCTTGGAGATATTACTATAGCAACTTGTTTGAATAAAAAGCGTCTTTTTGACGAATAAAACAATATCAATTAAGCCTATATTGGCATTAAATTGCCTATAAATGGGCTATATTATTTATATTTAGATAAAAAGAGACCCATACTGCTAGGGCTGTCAATATCCTTTCGTTTCGGACGTTCCGTTCCGTCCAAAACGGAACGGAAACGGAAGAGATTTTTGTTTCGTTTAACTCAGTGAAACATAAATGGAAGTGAAATCCGTTCCATTTCAGTGCAATTTTCGCAGAAATCGCTGTTCCGTGCGAAACGAAACAGAAACGGAATAATTTTTTTGTTCCGTCAACGAAACGGAACAACCTTGTTCCGCTGCCGTTTTGGACGTTTGACAGCCATACATACTGCCATACAAACATATATCATTAGTTATATATCATTTTGCAGGCCTTAAACGGGCAAACTGAAAACAACAAGCACATCTGACCTGATAACCAATTTAGCATCATTTTGGGCCCACTGGGCTTATTATAGTAGGCTTAAGGTACACTATTTGTTTTAGACTTTTTCTTCGTCTGTATTGGAACAAAAGTAATTTTGGGCTTAATCGTTGTATACTTTTGCTGTTCTTTTTGCCTATAAACGATCTGTGATTCAGTAGGAATTCTCAGCATCCTTGAAAGGAATCATATTCTCCAGTTTTTTGTATTCGTTCTGTGTGTAGTTAATCTAAGTCGTCGGATTAAAAATAAACACTAAATCGTCGTTGATATAATTCAGAAATCATTGATCTTTAATTTAATCGAACGATTCATATCAGAATCAGAACGAGCACAAAAAACTGTGCGCAGTTAATTTCGTTTCTCCTTAAAAAGAGGTATAGAGGACACTATTTTAAGACCGTCCGATTAGATTTCTAACGGATTTGATTTCATAATTATATAGATGCAGAGAATACGGGTCCTGGGTTTAGGCCTTTAGGGGGAGAGCGGAGGCTGGGAAGAAAGATCGATTGAGTAGAGAGAGGAGAACAGAACAGAAGAGAACAGAAGAGAAGCTGAAAAAATGAAGCTGGATATAGATGGATTGACGGTATACTTCCCGTATGCATCTATCTACCCGGAGCAGGTAGAATACATGCGCGACCTCAAGCGCTCTTTAGATGCCCGTGGCCACGCCTTACTGGAGATGCCGACGGGCACCGGCAAGACGGCGGCGCTTCTCTCTCTCATCGTCTCCTACTCCCTGGCTCACCCCGATCGCCACCTCAAGCTCCTCTACTGCACCCGCACCGTGCATGAGATGGAGAAAACCTTGGCCGAGCTCAGGCTCCTCACCACTGCTCTTCCTTCCAATTTAACTAGTTCCCTTCTCGCTCTCGGCCTCTCTTCCCGAAAGAACCTCTGTGTAAACCCTGATGTTCTCTCTGCCCGATCCCGGGACTCGGTTGACGCCGCTTGTCGCCGCCTCACTGCTTCCTGGGTGCGTGCCCTTGCGCAGGATAACCCCTCCGTTCCCACTTGCTCCTTCTATGAGGCGTATGATCTAGCTGCCTCCTCTGGCCCCGAGGCTGTGCTGCTGCCCCCGGGGGTTTATACCCTCGCCGATCTTCGCTCATTCGGTCGTGAGAAGGGCTGGTGCCCTTACTTCCTGGCCCGCCAAATGATCCGCTATGCCAATGTGGTTGTTTACAGCTACCAGTACCTTCTTGACCCCAAAGTGGCCGGCATCATCTCCAAGGAGATGCAAAAGGAGTGTGTCGTGGTTTTTGATGAGGCCCACAATATTGACAATGTCTGCATTGAGGCCCTCAGCGTCAGCATCCGCAAACAGACCCTCGAGGGTGCCACCAGGAATCTCACTCGGATGTCGAACGAGATCAACAGGTAACTCAATCATCCCCTCATTATCTTATCTGTCTGTCTGTCTGTCTATCTATTAAGATCACTGACTGACTCGCATTGTTACTCCCTCCATTTGGTAGCAAGGCTCAAGGCCACTGATGCTGGCAGACTGCGAGTCGAGTACAACCGCCTTGTCGGTGGACTTGCACAGAGAGGAAATCTTGCAATAACCGACGCATGGCTGGGGAACCCTGCATTGCCCGACGACATCTTGAAGGAGGCTGTGCCTGGAAACATTCGCAGAGCAGAGCATTTCCTCTCTGTGCTGCGCAGGCTTGTGCAGTATCTGAATGGCCGTCTGATGACTGAGAATGTCGAGACCGAGAACCCCGTCTCTTTCTGTGCCTCCATCAACTCTCATGCTGGCATCGACCAGAAAATGCTCAAGTTCTGCTACGACCGACTGTACTCTCTCATGCTCACCCTCGAAATAACTGACACTGACGAGTTTTTGCACATCCGGACCATCTGTGATTTTGCCACTCTCGTCTCCACCTATGCCAGGGGCTTCTCTATCATCATTGAGCCCTATGACGAGAGGATGCCTACTATTCCTGATCCTGTGCTGCAGGTATGCACTGTTTGCATTTCATCTTCGCTGCAGTTCCATCCATCCCTTCTGTTCATTCTATTTTTCTTTATTGTGCTTTATAATTGTTGAGTACCACAAACTAATGAATGCTATGTCTTGGATTGAACAGCTCAGTTGTCATGATGCTTCGCTTGCAATAAAGCCAGTATTTGATCGTTTCCAGTCAGTTATTATTACTTCTGGGACTCTCAGCCCGATTGATCTCTATCCTCGTCTCTTGAATTTTAACCCAGTCATAAGCCGCAGCTTCACCATGTCCTTGACGAGGGATTGTATCTGCCCGATGGTTCTAACTCGTGGAAGGTGAGCTCCCATACCCAAAAAACAACTGAAAATGAATATTTAAGTCATTTATTTTCCAACATACTGATAAGCTTCTGGGTACTGATTCATTCTCCAACACCTTATGATAATTGTCGTAACATCTTCTGTGGCAGTGACCAGCTACCAGTGAGCACGAAATTTGATATGAGAAGTGACCCTGGAGTTGTGAGAAACTATGGGAGGCTGCTTCTTGAAATGGTTGCAGCAGTGCCAGATGGAATAGTTTGCTTTTTTGTCAGTTATTCCTACATGGACGGCATTGTCAATAGCTGGAATGAAATGGGCATCCTACAGGTTTGGTTATGATTTTCAATTCTCAGTTGTGTGCTTTACACCTCTTTTCCTGTCTCATCTGGACATTATTTATTGCTATATCATGTTATGTAATATTTGACGAATTGTGTTTTATTCTGTCAACCTAATGGCTGCGTTCCTACCACAGTGATTTGAAATTTCAGCACTTTATTGCTATATGGGAAGTCTATAGAGTAGATTTTTGCAAAGCACTTGATTTCATTTCACGTGAAATTTTCTCGTCAGCGCTGGCAATTCCAGTTCAGTCAGTCATATACAATATGTTATGGATCATTCAAAATGAAATTTGGTTCTAAAGTATTATGTGTTTTTAGCAGGGGCTGCCACATGAGCTAGCCACAACTTATGACTGCTACTATACAGCAAAATTTCATGCAATCACTACAGTATAAAGTATCAGTGCCAATTCGTCATTCTGTTGTTTCTTAAGAATTCGCCTCAAATGTAACATTGGTCTGTGCACAGAAATTCACTTAAACACTAAGCAAGACAGATCAAAGTAGAGTAACATACATAAATGTCCAGATCCCAGTAGCTTCTGATTCTCGCTTTTGTAATGTAGGTGAATTGAAATTTTGGGTAATTTCTGTAGGATGTGATGCAACATAAGCTGGTTTTCATTGAAACCCAAGACGTGGTAGAAACTACTCTGGCACTTGATAATTATAGGAAGGCATGTGACTGTGGCAGAGGTGCGGTGTTCTTCTCTGTGGCAAGGTCATCATTTTCCCTCCTTTTGTTTTTGCAAAGTGAATCCAATTTTATAATAAAGCAAACTATTCACAGGACTTCTCATACTAGATTTCTTGAAGCACTGTGAGGGTTTTGTGGTCCCCATCATTTTCTCTTTTGTGGAGTCCAAACGGGAAAAAAAATTGTTAGACGGAATAAGGTCCCTACCATTTTCTGGCTTTAACTTAGTTTTGTCAACTGATTGCACTTTTATTGCATTTGGTTTAAAGAAAGAGATTTAGCAAACTAATCAGAAGCCCGGGGGGGGGGGGGGGGGCGGGGGGTATGAAAATTCACCTTCGAGTTTGCCAACATTATTAAGTTCCTTTTGAAGTATCCTCCCTGCGACAGGAGGGGGAAAAGGTAACAATTTATCTTTGGTTTTTGGGACAATGTAGTTTAATTTTGTAAATGAAATGAATGGAGTGTCCATTTTTATTTTAGGGGGAAAGTAGCAGAAGGTATAGATTTTGACCGACATTATGGAAGGCTTGTTATCATGTTTGGTGTTCCTTTTCAGTACACTCTTAGCAGGTGAGCTTTATTTTCCTTGGTATATTATATTCTCGGAAATATTGATCTTCCCTCTAGCTGATCACTGTTATTAATTATTTACGAGTGAAGAATAACAAGGAATATCCATCTTTGTTTTTTATATAGGATACTGCTAGCGAGACTAGAATATTTAAGGGAGACCTTTCAGATAAAGGAGGGTGATTTCCTTACCTTTGATGCACTGGTATGATACAATTGGTTTTTTCTACAATGCTATCATTGTTGAAATTTTGGGTTGATGATAGCAATATATCCTAAATCTATTGTTGTCAGCATTGCTTGTTCTAGGCACAAGCACCAAGCTATCTCCAAATAATAATAATTAGTCCAAAGTTCTAAAAGTTCCATTTTGGTCAGGGTTAATTGGCATGAACCAATCAAAGTTGCAATATTTGTTGAGAAAGATTACTTTGAATGAACATTTTTGGCATGATTTCTGTTTAGTGACCTTATCTTGAATTCATAACATGACAAATGAAATCTCATATTTGCAGAGACAGGCAGCACAGTGTGTTGGTCGAGTCATTCGTTCCAAGGCAGATTATGGAATGATGATATTTGCTGACAAGAGGTATACATTCTCGCAGCATGCTCATAAAATACTAATTTGAATTTTGAAGGCTTCAGCTTCACTTTTTGTGCGTTTCTGTTGACACTTTAGGTATAGTCGTCATGACAAGCGGTCGAAGCTGCCGGGGTGGATACTATCTCACCTTCACGACGCACACCTAAATCTAAGTACTGATATGGCCTTGCATATAGCCCGTGAGGTCTGAATAATAACCCTTGTTTCCTTTGTTTTAACACTTTATGGAGAATACTGGTAACAATACTATCTTATAATGGTGCTCTGCCACACAAGCTCATGACCTGACCTGTCAAAAAATGGCCAATCTGGATCCAGTCAGCCAGCGACACCTGTTAGTTACAGGGCTCATATTGTTAGCCCTATGCATGTGACCTGATGCTCAATTGTTGTTGCTGCTCCTGATATCATTTATTTGCATTTATTCTCTTTTTTTTTTCTTTGGAACTGATTGACCTTTTTTATTGAATGGCAAAGTTCCTTCGCCGAATGGCTCAGCCATATGACAAGACCGGGTGTGATGGCAAGAAAACACTCTTGTCAGAAGAAGATGTGATGAAGATGTCTGAAGGTGGCATGGACGTGTATTGAACCTGTGCAGAAATATCAGACCAATTGGTGATGGGGTGCATCAGAGGACAGGCAAGGATTTGCTTGGCTTCCAATTGCATTTCATTTGAAGTTTTTGTAGGTGTTTAGGTTAGGGGAAGTACATGACATGTCTGCTGTGTATTATTTGTTTCATTAGGAAAGGGGGAGAGAGATACGGATATATATTATAAGGTTTCGAACATAAAATGCCCATGCACCTCTTGCTGAGAGTTAACAATGTGATAATATTATGAGTGAGGCTTGAGAACAACTATAGTCGGTCATGGTATGCGATAATAACAAGTATTGATGACCTGCATGAGTAGGGATAAGTATCTGCATTTAGTAGGCTTTTGGGTCTTAATCGTTTCAATTTTATGGGTTTAGGACGTGTGGTGCGCGCAGGTCCACTGTAAGCTCCTCTGATAAATGATGTGGCCTAAAATTTTATTTAGTTCAATTTTGTATAACATAAATGTATTTTTCTTAGGAACATTTAATTTTGTATATAACTATATGCCTAGATGAAGGTTAATCGTGTCCGATTTAAGATTGAAACGCCAATTAAACTTTTAAGAAAAATAATAATAAAGAAAGAGTAGGGACTGGAAGAAAGTTCAACCTTTTTTATTATTTATTCATAGTAGATGGTTTACTGATAATAAATAGAGAGCCAGGAAAAGAAAACAAATAGCCATGAATACTCACATGCATAAAGACAAAATAAAAACTTAAATAAGATCAAATATTAACATTTTCACCAACAAACAAAATGCAAGAAGTTTCATATACTTGAGTATTATAGATACAATCTTAACGAATCTTTGCTAATATTGGTTCACAAATGCGTATCAATTCCTTCAGCTTGGCATCAGATTCGGCTGGGTCAGGAAGAAGATTCTCCTCAACCCAATTCATAGCTTCCATAGTTGCATAATCTATTGTGCACTTATCTGTGGATTTCAGCTTTGGAGCAATTTTGCTGTCCCTCACGGCATTCCTCATATGATATGCATATTTCTCTAGTGCGTTGCGAGCATCGACCTTCTTCTTATACTCCAAATCCTCGATCCTAAATGTCTCAGCATCCTTGATCATCTTCTCAATTTGGGCTTCGCGAAGCCGGCATTCTTCATTTGTTACAGTGATCTTCCTTTTCTGGCCAGTTCCTATATCTTGCGCTGTGACATTTAGAATCCCGTTCGCATCAATCTCAAAGCAGACATTGATTTTTGGTTCCATTTTCGGAGCAAGGAGAAATTCCTGAGAGCAAAAACTTGCCTCGAATGTTGTTATCTGCAGTTCTAGATCTCTCGCCCTCATAGACTTGCACAAGAACACTAGATTGGTTATCCGAACTGGTTGAAAAATATTTGTCCTTTTTGGTGGGTATTATAGTACCTTTTGGTATTAAGATGGTCATGACTCCTCCACGGGTCTCTATCCCTAGAGATAGAGGAGTAACATCAACAATAACAAGATCAAGTACCTCATCGTTGCCGTGGCCACTTAGTTTTGTTGCCTGTAGTGCTGTCCCGCGTGTCACAACCTCGTCCGGGTTGATGCTTTTGAAAAGCTCCTTACCGTCAAAGAGCTCTTGCAACATTTCCTGAACCACTGGGATCTCCGTTGAACGTCCGACAAGCACCACTATGTCGATAGAAGCTTTGTCCATGCAGGCATCCTCGAGGCACTTGGTCACGAGCAACATACACCGTTTGAAGAGATCCATATTCAGCTCGTCGAACCGAGCCTGGTTGATGTTTGAACTGAAGTCATGCCATCATAGAGGGAAGGGACCTCCACAATTGTACTGATAGAATAGGAGAGAGTCTTTTTTGCTCGCTCGCAGGCAGATCGTAACCTCCTGATTTCCCTGGGGTTATCGCTAATGTCCTTCTTGTGCTTTCTCTTGATCTCCCGGAGGAAGTGGTTCAAGAGACGGTTGTCAAAGTCCTCACCACCAAGGTGACTGTCTTCTACAGTTGCCTTGACTTTGAATATGCCTTGCTTGATGTTCAGCACCAGACATCAAAGGTGCCAGTGCCGAGGTCAAAAACAAGTACATTCTTCTCTTCAAGCACGTAGGCCAATTTCTCGAAGCCATAAGCCACTGCAGCTGCGGTGGGTTCATCCATGATGTGCATGACCCTTAGTCCTGCAATTTGATCGGCGTCTCTTGTGGCCCATCTCTGGGAATCGTTGAAGTAGGCAGGGACAGTGATGACTGCATTCGAGAAAGCTCTTGACAATGTCCTTCATTTTTTTCTAGGACCATAGCAGATAGTTGCTCTGGAAGGAACTGTTTCTCCTTTCCTTTGTACTTGACTACAATCCTTGGTTTGTCGTTAGGACCTTGAATGACATTAAAAGGCCAATGCTTTATATCGTTCTGAACAATTGGGTCAGAGAAACGCCTACCTATCAAACGCTTCATGTCTGTTTTGAGGAAGAACATATATCTGGGTGAGTAACGAAAAAAGAAATTTAAGCTATGAAAGCTAAATGATGCCAGCATCTTCCAAAAAAAAAAAACCCTGAATACATCTTGTGAATACCATATTCACAAAGACATGCCACTATAAGACCCATCAAGTGATTAAATTGTTCCAGAATGCTTATATTAATCAATTTAAATACAAAACACTGATTCAACTAAAGAGCCAATAAGTTGATACACTATATGATGTGCAAAGTCACAACAAGGCAAAGGGGATGCACTGACCAAAGATGGTGTTGGTGGGGTTCATATCATGTTGGTCCTTGGCAGCTTCACCTATCAGCCGTTCGTCCTCCGTGAAAGCAACATGTACATGATGGGGTTTTACGGTTGCCTTGATCATTCAAAATAATCTCCACACGACCGTGATACCAGACGCCGACACACGAGTATGTTGTGCCGAGATCGATCCCGATTGTTGGTGCCTCATTGCTTGATGCCATTAGTGAGATGCTTGAAGCTTATTTTGTCAAAACTCAAGGACAAGAGGAGTTCATGAAAACTACATGAAAGATTATGAGTATAATTCTTATTTCTGGTACTTGGTAATTAAAAGGGACTATTACATAAGAACATGTTTATTTGCCTCTTAGAATGCCCTGTCTTGCACCTTAACAGATGACATGTTTTATTCCATTATATTTTTAAATGATTCATTTATTGAAATAAATAATTTAGTGCCATTTCAACCATTTGGACTAAATCCCTCCTGTTCTCACAGGTAATTTCCTAGGTGCTTTACAACTCGAGTCAATCACTACAAGAAGATGCATTGAGAGATCAGATGTAAAAAAACCCATTTACATCCGCAAACAGATGCTAACGACCTTTCGCATCTGGAAGCGGATGCACAGGCGCGAATGAGAATACATTTGATGGTGATAAGTATTTGCATCCGATTTGTTATTTGCATCAGCGTTTTATTTACATCATATAAGATAATGCAAAATCTAGTGTCATTTCCATTAGCTTTCTGAAGCAAATATTTGTTTTTCGCAAGAAGACTACTGATGCAAATGTCTGCAGATGTAATTATTGATATTAGCATATATTAGTGTGATGATAAATTGATACTATTTACATCTGTTAAATTGATACTATTTGCATTAGCATTAACTGACAGATACAAATGAATAGTTCTCAACGCAATATTTCTGATGATATTCATCACAAAGAATTTTTCTAAAATACAATACTCTAATTTACATAAAGAATTGGACAACAAAGCTTTGTAAAGTACAATTCATCTCGTATTTTGCAAGCATATCTCTAGTTCCAAAGTCAAATGCAAGTCATTAAACTTGATCTCCATACTAAAATCTCGTTAGTGACCGAACTTAACATTTTTTGAATTTTTTTTGTTATTTCTAAAATTGGAGCAAAAATTGCTAATCTAACGTTTCTTGATTCATTTAATACAAATGACTGTACACCTCTCTCAAAAGTAGTAAAAAAATAAAAATTATAAAATTCGATCACCAACATGATTTTAATATAAAGATCAAATTCAACGGCTTGAATCGGTCATTTTAACTTTCGAACTAAGATATGTGTGCAAATGAGGTGAATCTTACTTTGCAAAGCATTATAGCTAAACTCTTTATATAAAATTTATATAATACTCATTATATAATATCTAATATACTCATGGCACAACATTGGCAGCCACTGTTCATTTCCACAGTGGAATGAACAGTGTTTTCACCGTTCACTGCTACAGTAAATCACTGTTTATTTTCAGGTTTTTGCCGCTGCTTTTCTATTATTGTTCACCGTTATAATATCACTCTAGCATTTCCAGATTTTTTCCGTTGTTTTTTAATTATTTAAACAGTTTATTATAATTTTATTATTGTAATCTAATACACTCATGGCGCAACATGGCGCCGCTGCAAGTCGCATGACGTTAGAGGGATAATGCAAGACGCATGACGCAAGACGCAAGACGCGTGCTGCATGATGCATGACAAATGACGTTAGTCGCATGACGCAAGCCGGATGATGCAAGACGTATGACGCATGGCGCATGATGCATGGCGCATGACGCATGACGCATGTCGCATGAAGCAAGTCGCATGACGTTAGAAGAATGAGGCATGGAGCATGATGCATGACGCATGACGCAAGATGCATGGCGCATGACGTAAGACGCATGACGGTACTGTAGCTTTTTCTAGATTTTTGCCGCTGCTTTTCTTTTACTGTTCACCGCTACAGTAATCTCTGTAGCTTTTCCAGGTTTTTTTTCCAGTGTTTTTTTTTTAATTATTTAAACAGTTTATTATAATTTTATTATTGTAATATCTAATCTAATCTAATACACTCATGGCGCAACATGGCGCCGCTGCAAGTCGCATGCCGTTAGAGGAATAACGCATGACGCAAGACGCATGCTACATGACGCATGACGCATGACGCATGACGCATGACGTTAGACGCATGACGCAAGCCGGGTGACGCATGACGCATGATGCATGATGCATGATGCATGATGCATGATGCATGATGCATGATGCATGATGCATGAATCATGATGTCAGACACATGCCGTATGACGCATGTCGCATGACACAAGTCGCATGACGTTAGAGGAATGACGCATAGCGCATGACGCATGACACATTATGCACAACGCATGTCGCATGTCGCATGACGCATGACGCAAGCTTCATAACGCATGACGCATGGCGATTGACGCATACCGCATGAATGAACAATGTTTTATTTTTTAATATACTCATGTCTTATTGGCCGCCACTATTGATAGCTTTTCAGTTTTTTTCTGCCATTGCTTTTTTTGTTTTTTTATATTAATTAAACGTTTTATTATAATTTTATTATTGTAATACGAAAGTTTAAAATTTAACTTTTTCGCGCGGAGCGCGAGCGCATATGTTTAGTGTTATCTCGTTTCTTGATTAAGTGACAAAATTTAATATAACGACCGATTAAAGTTAAAAAGTTCAGGTCCTTTGAACGGCCATTAGTATTCCTTCATCAAAACTTTGGTCGTACATATAGTTTTCTTCCAGTTTCTCTCTCGCCTATTTTTGAAAGCTTGGCAGAAATCACTCTTTTTTTTTTTTTGAAACTCTTTGCATAAACTGCCAAGCTGAATTGCATTGTTAAAATAAAGTTACATCCAACATCCAACAACAACACCATCATCTTCGTCACAATAACGAGCTATCCCACTCGCCATATCAAACATCTAACAAAAAAATAAAAGAAAATAAAAAACTGGCTAAATATAAACATAAATATCGTCATTTCTGCATTTCGTCAATTAGATTGTCGAGTCGTCCGACCATCTTGGTAGAAGCTACCAAGTGCTTCTTCTAATGTCTTCGCCAACATGAAAGAAGAATAAAGTATGATAGAATTTCAGTTTGTAGTGTTTTCTCCGACCATGGTTTAGGTAACGAGAATGGAATGTGGTTAAGGCTAAAGCCGAGTCGAAGCAAGAGGCAGCTACTGAGAGAATCCACGGTGCGGTTTCGCTCATCTCGTCCTCTACGATAGGGTGCAAAAGAGGAAATTGAAGCTGTGTCAGAGTGAGAGGCATCTACTGGGAGAAGCCGCACTGCGTTTTCCCTCCTCTCCTTCTCTTACAGCTACAATTCTCTTTATTTGGGATAGGTTAGTGTGGTACGTGAGGTGACGACAGATCTGGCAAAGGTGATAGCAGAGGCTGGGTCGGGAAAGGGACGAGGTGAAGGTGGCTGTCCGGAAGGAGAGGTGACATGACGGGGAGGGGACGGGGCGGGGTCGGTGACGGGATGGGACAGAGGTAGAGTTTGGGTTGGGGATGGGACGGGGCGAAGGTGACGGCAGATATGGAGAAGGTGACATGACTATCCGAAATGCGAGACGAAGGTGTGTCGGTCGGAGCGGCAACAACAACGACAAGAAGACAAAAATCTAAGTTTTTGACAGAGAGGAAAGAGAAGAGAAGAAGCTAGAAGAGGAGAGAGTGATGGGGGAGGCCGGCGACGACCTCTCCACCTAGAGTTTGCAGTGGATGTTTTTCTTTAAAAATAAATGGTCTAGATTTTATTTTTGAGAGACTTCTTTTTTTCGAGAAGGAATCTCTCAACTCCTAGTGGGTACTCTCTCTCTCTCTCTCTGCGACACCCCGAAATTTTCGGTCCAGCGGGGGTGTTCAATCCATAGTATCTTCACAGCACATGTCCAGACTTGTCAACCTACGTCGTCAAAAGAACAGAAAACAACAGAAACAAAACGGAGTCAGCTATAAAGCTCAGTAATCGGTTATTTTACGACGCGCTTCTCCTTAACAGGTTTTAACCATAATTCGAGATAATACTTCAAAATCACATGCAGATAATATCATAAACAAACGGATATCAAAATACCGACAGTTGAAATGAATGTAACATGTCTCGACTTTATATGGTATCAACAGGTACTATCAAATCCAGCTATACTAATCTTGGTCTGGTATTTCAGTTCAGATTCATATCACATAGCAATTTACATAACTTCGAGACATTTCCTATTTCAAGCAAACACATGTCAAATCATTGACCTAACACCATCGTTAGGCCCAAAGAAGTAATATAATCCCCTATCCCAATCGGTACTAAGCACAGAAGGGGACAGTTTCTATATGCGCATAGAGAACCTATTTTTCAAAGTCAGGTTGCGATCCTCGGCCTTCGTATATTACCTTTACAAGTCCAGTACAGTCAGACCCACAGTGTATTCTGTGGCGTCATATCAAATCCATTTCCAGAATCAATTACGGAGAACAGTCAATACGGTTAACCATTCAAATAATGCAGTTCAACAAATGCAATGGAATCGAATATCAAAATGCATAAGAAAATATATGAAACAATCAAAGTCCATTTCAAAACAAATCACACACAATTCAATTCACAATTTCAATCCGAATCACACATTCGGATCAGATAGTCAGAGATCAAAATACAAGTTAAAGAGAAGTCCGATTACCTGATCAGAAGACGATTCAAACCGTCAAATCAAATTTCCTTGAACTTAAAACATCTATGTCGTATCGTTGGAAATCCAATCGGAGAAGCCTACCAAATCATCAACGGATATAAAAAAAATTCATTACTTTCCTATTTACTTCTTTTTTTCTTCTTCTGATTTTCCTCTCTGATTTTGTATTTTTACCTTTCTTTTTTTTTCTTTTCTTTTCTAATTCCTTTGAATTTCATACGGGAGAGGTATTTAGAAAATCCCAAATGGCATGGATGGCCCTGTTGCATGTCAACCACGTGGTGGCAAGAGAGCCACGTCACCTTTTTCTTTTTCTTTTCTAAGTCTTTTTGCAATTAAGCCATTATACAATTTAAATCTATGAAATGATCCAAATTAAAACATACCAAAATATATTTAAAGAAAACTTACATTTATTTATAATCAAAACCTCATAATTTCAGAATTTATGAAATAGTCTAAATCTAAAATTTAAATACCTTAAATCAATGCATAATTGCATATGTATAATAAAATCACCACAACAACGAGGAAGGATCACGCATATATGCATGCTATGCAAATAATTATTTAGAAAGTAGTAAAGTTCATTGGTCATTTGGAAAAGTAAGAAGAGTCTAGAATTCTTCTTGAAAATGGTAATGTATTGGTCATTTAAAAAAATTAGTCCAACATATTTAATTTACGAGTTGGTCCAAATAAAACATACCAAAATATATTGAAATAACTTTGAGATGTTACACTCTCTCTTTAATTTTCCCTTACGCTTTCCCCACTCACACAGCCACACAACACCCCTGGTCCCGCTTGAAGCGGGATTTTGATCCCAAGTCCGCTCAGTGGCGGAACCAGAAAAAAATTGAGAGGGGTGCCTCACTAGATTGCCAGTCTGCTGTCAGTGCCGAGTGCTCAGAACGAAAGAAATTTAGAGTTGCTAAAATAATTTTATTAAAAGCTTTATTGACATTTTTCTCAGCTAAGCAGGTGCCTTGATCCAGGTGGGACCCAGAGATGGTTCCGCCCCTGGGTCCGCCCACGGTAAGGCAGTGGTGGTCAATCTCTTTTAATGATACGGTGCTGGATGTGTTTCTATAAGGAACAATCAAAATTTAGTTTGTAAAGAAAGAATTAAGGCAATTAATAAAAAGATCTTATCACATTCAAAATTGCTGTAAAGTTTGCTTTAGCCTTTTGTTTTATATATTGAAATAAAAGGACAACAAAAACTAAGACTATGTAAATTGATACATAAGTACATCAATTAAATTAAATTTTCAGATTGTGTTTTGTTAATAAACAACCGAGTATTGTAAATATCAAAGTCCAACCTTCTATTAACATCACGTAAATTTTACTCTAGTTGTAAATTTCGTTGATATTTTGCTACTCTAAAGTATAAAAAGAGTTATGTTGAACATAACATGAATCCAAATTGTGATAACAAGAGATCAATTCTAAATTTATTAGCAATTTAACTAGAACATCTTTTGTGTGACCTATACGTGCTTGACATATTATCAGAAAAGAAAAACAGAGCAGTGATAATACAAGACAAAAGAGAACGATCTTCAACACTAAAGTGTGTTTTAGGTAGGTAAATTCATGTTTATATTCATTGCTCGCGAATACAAAAGTGTGACTTTTACATTAATGCATGCATATATTTTAATCTCTCATGTATTTATATATTCAATTTTTAGGAATAGCATTGATTCATAACGGGATACACAAAGTCAATTACAACTTTTGTTCTCCAACAATCTTTTATTTAAAATCTTTAGGTAAAGTTTATATAATTTCAGATTAAATTATAAGACATTGGAGTAAACTAAATATATTATTCGACTAACATTCTTATGTTAGAGACTTAGAGTTACTACATTTTCCAATATAATTAATTTCAAAAAGTGAGTGGGACTCCAAATAAACATAGATAAGAATAAAGAATTCGGGGGAAGGTGAGCTTAACCCTTTTTTAGGTAAAAAAAGAACACAGGAGAACTAGTGCTAATGATGTGGTTTGTACGTATGTCCTAAAAATAATGTTGTTAACATGACTTTGTTAACATGTGGATTAGGGAGTACATAGTTGTTATATAAGATCATGTTTAAAAATGATGAATTCTTTTTATTAATTAATAGTTTGAACTTTTTGATGTTTAGATAAGTAATCGGGAAAATAAACTATTTTTCAAGCAAAAATTGTAATATAATGAAAGTTTTAAAGACTAAATAATAAAATAAATTTTAGTTGATGATAGATTAAAATTTTATTAATAGATGATTAAATTTGGTTGAGATACTTGAGGATTCTCGCCAGTGACAAAAAAAAAACGTCTTTGATTAAAAGGCATGGCATTGAAATCATAATGCCTCTCATGAGTTTGATATCTTCCTCAGCCATTTTTATTTGACTAGATAAATGCGTATTTTGTGGAGTAAAAATGGAAAAATAATTTATCGTACTTAACTAATCCCTGCATAAATAATCTGCAATTATTGTGCGTGTTGGATAAAACTTTTTTTTTTTGGAAACAAGTGGGAACCCCACTTCTTCATTTTGAAATAAAACGAAGAATCCATCAGTTAGAGCCAAGATTTTTACCAGCAAACTCCTGTCTCCCTAAACACCCCATCTCAGAACCAAAACGTTGACTGAACCAGTACGTCACATATTGAATTTTCTGGTGTGGATGAATTCTTCAATTCTCTCTTTTATCTCATCATCTCACGCTCCACTACATCTCTTGCATTTGTTTTTCTTCAGCGTTATCAGTGCTCTTTTTCTCCTCACTTCCCGCTTCAATAAGCGCTAAGCCACATGATAATTGTAGCCTTGTAGGTCTGTATGACACTTTCATAAATGAATTAGGATTAGTATGATTCTTCGGGTGATGCAAATTTTTTTTTTGTGGTTTCTGACATGGTTCTAATATTTATGATATTTGTAGTTGCAATCACACTGTTTCTCTAATGTTGACCATGGAACAACTTGTATTTAGCTAGCAAAAATTACAAACGGTTCTTTAGCCGCATTTCATCTAGCTGGGAACATGAGCATATATTTTATCTCGCTAGTAGCAATTCATAAACAATAGAAAGAACAATAGCTGATCAAAGCGTTCTCCTACGCAGCAGAAATCAACATAACATATTTACATGCAAAATTAGTTGCATTACAAGCACAGCAATTAAGATAGTCCTATCAGGTGGTATAAGCTCATCAGCTCTTTCATTGTGATCTCAGAATCAGTTGCATTGGGAAGTGGTCTCTGCTCAACCAATCTGCTGGCACGCTCAATTACATCTTCAATCTCGCTCTTAGTCGCAAAAGAAAGCGTCCGTGTGGGGTTTTCATTCTTAATAGCATTTCTCATTTCGTAGACGCATCTTTCCAGCGAGTTCCAGGCATCATAATTTCTCTTGTACTCCTCATCATCGGACTTGTACCTCTCTGCGTCCACCACCATCCTCTCTATCTCTTGGCTACTTAGTCTTCCATTATCATTTGTTATTGTAAGTTTTTCCTTCTGGCTGGTGGCCGTGTTTTCTGCAGTGACGGTTAGTATGCCGTTGGCATCAATCTCAAAAGACTCATCAATCTTGGCCACTCCACGAGGAGCAGGAGCAATACCACGAAGTGTGAACTCGCCAAGGAGATTATTATGTTTTGTCTCCGCCCTTTCACCTTCATACACCTTAATACACACCTTGGTTTGATTGTCCCTGGTTGATGTAAATCCATATGATGTCTTCTTGGTGGGTATGGGGGTGTTTCGAGGAACCACAGTGTGCATCTTTCCCCCATGAGTCTCAACCCCAAGAGATAGAGGGGTGACGTCAACTATAACTAGGTCTTGGATCTCTCTGCTACAATGGCCACTGAGTTTTGCAGCTTGGACTGCAGCTCCATAAGCAACAGCCTCATCTGGATTTATTCCTCTGGAAATCTGCTTTCCTTGAAAATACTCTTCAAGGAGATTTCTTACCACAGGAATTCTTGTTGAGCCACCAACCAGAACGACAACATCAATGCTATCTTTCTTAATCTTAGCACCCATAAGACAGTTTTTTACGAGTTTCATACACTTTTTGAAGAGATCCATGTTTAGTTCTTCAAATCGCGCTTGGCTTATGCAGGAAGAGAAATCGATGCCCTCATGTAAGCAATCAACTTGAACCATTGTATGGGTTTGTGAAGAAAGAACTCGTTTTGCTTTCTCACAAGCAGTCCTCAGCCTTCTCACGGCCCTCAAATCTCCACTAATGTCCTTTCCGTACTTCCTCTTAAATTCCTCCATGAAGTGCTCCACCATGCGGCTGTCAAAGTCTTCACCACCGAGGTGGGTGTCACCGGCTGTTGCTCTTACCTCAAAGATGCCAGGAGCCATAGAAAGCACGGAGACATCAAACGTGCCACCACCTAAGTCGAATACAAGCACATTTTTTCTGGGACCAGAATAGCCATCCATCTTGTCAAGCCCGTAGGCAACTGCAGCAGCAGTGGGTTCATCCATGATGCGAATGACATGGAGCCCTGCAATGGTACCAGCATCAATCGTAGACCGGCGTTGAGAGTCATTGAAGTAGGCAGGTACAGTCACAACAGCATTCTTGACCGGACAATCAAGATAGAGCTCGGCAACCTCTTTCATCTTGGCAATCACCATGGAGGATATCTCCTCGGCACAAAACTGCTTCTCCTCTCCTTTGTACTTGACAACTATCTTAGGTTTGTCACCAGGACCAGCAACAACAGTAAAGGGCCAGAGCTTAATGTCATTTTGGACAGATTGATCAGAGAAGCGCCGGCCTATCAGGCGCTTTACATCTGTAATAAGCACCGAGATTAAAGTGGAATTAGAGGAAGAAGTGAAGAACATCTTGTTCATGAAAAGAACATTACAGTGAATATAAAGGAACCAAATTTCTTTTCACAAACATGCTGTTCTTCACTTCTCAAAAAATAGAAACGAAGAATTTATGCATGAATATTGAAGAAGACAACAGCTGATTATGCATAAATAACTTCCATCATTTACATGAAGAAAATTGTTGTACAAATTAAGTATTGAAATATAATTTTACTTTCGGAAGGATACATATATGGACAACTTGATATGATAACTTTGATAATCCACTGAATGGATCTAAATATCAAAATTAAAACTATAGTTTGATGTGATTTAGATGATGAGGGTTCAAATGCCTCAATTTTCTTGTGTTTCCATCATGCCTTCAAAGTCTTGACCACTCATTAACTCTACTTTATTCTCAACTCAACCTTTTGTTTTGTTGATGAATGATCAAGATTTGGAGGCATGATGGAGGCATTTCAACCCTACTCGATTTAGATAGGGCATACATCAAATTTGGGTGTAATTTGCAAACTATGCTCATTGATATGATTTTAAATGATTTGATAGTAAAACATAATTTTCAAATTCAACCTAATTTTTATACAGAGTCTATCCGAATCCTATAGAAAATTAATTCTTTCACTGTTGATAATTGCTGAACTTTGATTTACCAGAAGCTGAGGAGGAATATATTGTTGTCCAAAATTAATCCCTATTTATCACTATTATTGGGAAAAATCAATATATATACATGATGGCTATGGAACTATGATGTTCCTAGCCTTTGTATAATTAAAACATTGCATGTTCATGTACGAAAATGAATATAGAGGGATAATGAGAAGACCTTGTATATGAAGATAGGAAATTGGAGAGAAGACAAGGAGACGAAAAACAAAGGAATGGTAATGGTATTTTTGTCTGATAGAACTTTTATTGAATAGTGATGCTAATTTTTTTAGATCAATCGTTATAAGTGTAGATGACCAATAAACTATACTTTTCACGAATGATTAAATTGCTATTAGAGAATTTCAAGTGTACTAGCTAACTACTAAGAACTAAGAAGCAAACAGAAGAATTTCAAACCTATAGATTGCTAATAGACAACACACTGTTAAAAGTAAGACACTAATACGAATGGAAGGGTGAAAAAAAGAAGTACCAAAAACAGTGTTGGTGGGGTTCATGGCGGCATTATTCTTGGCAGCATCTCCGATAAGGCGCTCGGCATCGGAGAAGGAAACGTAGGAAGGAGTAGTGCGGTTGCCCTGGTCGTTGGCGATGATCTCTACCCGGTTGTGTTGCCATACTGCGACACAAGAGTAGGTCGTTCCAGGTCAATCCCGATTGCCAGTGCATGATCACCTTCATATGCCATTGAGTCGATGAACTTTAGAATTTGATTATATGTGTATATATATATATCCTAAGCTCTGCTAAAGAACTGGCAATATAAGAAAAAACAATGGAACAAAGACGACCTTAAGTGTGCTGAGAATTTGATTATATTTATCCTTATTTTATTATAACTTCTGAAAGAAGCAAAAACGACCGCGTCTTTTGAGCTTCCAGGAAGTTGCTTTTATTCTGGCGACTTCTCAATTTCCCTCTCGAAGTTGTCATTTTGCTTCAATTCATATGATAGTAGTGCCCACATCACGAACCGCGACGAGATACTTAATTTTGTATATATGATTTGATATTAAATAAGAGATCAGAGTCAATTAAATATATTATTTGACCAAAATTTTTATATTCATGAGAACAAATAAAACGACAGAACTAGAGATCATTATTTTTAAGTCATTCTGTTAACATATGGACAAGAATATATAATACGGTGGAAGTCTTTTTTTCCGCTTATGCTTCAAAAGATTGAATCGTTTCTCTAAGAGCTTGATAAATAACTTGTCCAACATTTGATGAGCTCCACCTCGTGGAATTTATGCCCACTTAATGGCCGCAACCCATTTCTCAGTGCTTGGAAAGACAAGAAGTTCCTCCTTAGAGGTGCATGCGCTTGTGACAGGAACTATGAAGCGGGGAAATGGAACTATACCATGCATACCATCTTGCTCATACTAACTAAAAAGATGATCATACTAACTATACAATTGTTCATACTAACTACAAGATGTTCATACTAAATAAAATATGTGTTCAGATTAAATAAAACATGTTTTCATATTAACTGTTTCAAGTCTATTTTGCACAAAATGTATGGAGTGCAAACTAAATAAAACAAATATTCAGACTAAATAAAGCAAGTGTTCGTACTAAATAAAATATGTGTTCATACTAGCTTTTTCAAATTTGTTTTTGCATTCAGAATGATTATACTGATCATACTAACCTCTCAAGTGGTCATACTAACATCCAGACTGTTCATACTAACATAAAAGATATTCTTACTAACTTTTCAAGTGTTCATAATAACATCCATGACGTTTATACTAACATTTATGGTGTTCATATTAACTTTTCAGGTGTTTATACTAACATCAGAAGTGTTTGTACTACTGAAACAAGTGCTTATATTAGATGCACATTTATATTTATATTTTTCTCCTTTTATTTCTTTCTTTTGTGGAAAAAATAACATTCATGGAGAATACGAATAAAATCAGAGACAGTCTCAAGGTCATTCGTTGCCTTTCATCTTCGTTCTCAAATCTATCACGACTTCTTCGTTTTCAGATCTGTCGTCACTTTAAACATTATTTTCATCTTTGACAATTTTTTCGTCGTTTCTAACAATCTCGTTGAAGAGAAAGTAGGAAAAAAAACGATAAAAGAAAGAAAAAAAGAAGAAATATACAATTGAAAGAAAAAAAAAGAAGTATCAAAATAAAAATAAGATGAAATAAAAAAGAAAGTAGAAGACATGAGCCCAGTACAGAAGGTTGAAAATTATAAGATTTTATCTAAATAAAAAAGGTTCAGCACTTGATAAGGAAGTAAAAGCATAACTGCCGACTTTTCATTAATATACAAATAAAATAACAAGATTTATAGACGAGAACGAGCAAAATTCCACATAATAGGAACTTAGGAAGAAACTTGCATATCCAACATTCCACAATAAGTGAGACACTAGCAATGTTTACAATCCATTAATCTGAGCCGAGGGCTGCTAACATTGGCAGCATCTGCCTACTGAATCTTTCCTAGAATAAAAGGTATAACTCAGCTCATAGTGGACTGACCGTACAATATTTCTCAAATGATACTGGTACTAACAATAATGTTGCACAACACCCATACACGGAGATGGTGTATTTACATATGCAAGAGAATCTCCAGAGTACAGTAAGTCGGTAACGGATTTACCACAGAAAGCTTATAGAAGTCATATCTGAATAAGTATAGACCCAGTTTTCAACAATTAAAAAGAGGTCAAACAACAAAATAAAATTCTCAGTTTCTCACCTTTACAAAAAGTTTCAAACGGAAAATCTTATTTGAACTAAAATACAATACACATTTCGGGTGGAATGAAAAAAAGAAAGAATGTACACCATACACTTTTCTTACCATGTTTTAAACACAACAATAGCTCACTAACCAAAAATGACAACCAATAATTTATATTGCTCTTGTTTCCTTTTTTTTGTACTTCTATCCTTCCTATCAATCTATTGAATTTCCCTTCTAGAAATTCATGCTAGAAGTGTCACATTTTTCGTACCAAATCTCATTGCAATAAGTCGAAAAGGGGTGCTTGATCCAATGAGGACTTAGCATTACCAGCTGGCCGTGTGGCTCTGGAGAGAACAGATTGGCCCTGGTTTCTTCCTCTACCCCTTCCAACGCCAACAGAGCCTGTCTGAGGTGGTGGCGCTAATCTAGGAGTGGATCCAATGCCACTTGTTACACCCAGTTTGGACCCGATTGGATTCTGACTCCGACCAGAACCAAAT
>CAXKVX010000989.1:0-77619 GCA_964058865.1 Eleocharis quinqueflora | reverse complement strand
AGGAAGAGAGATTTGATTGAGAACTTGAAATTGATTATTAGCATTTACCAGAAGAAGAGTCAAGGGATGAAGGGATGCTTCCAGAAATTCCTACTAGAAGTAGAATCACAACGTAAAAATGTAAAACACCAAATTACCAGCTCCAGCTCCATTCATTTTCAATGCCAACTCTTTTATATATTTTCAATGTTGTGCTTCAAAATGCTGATAATTGATTTGAATAAATGTTTAATAAATTAAAAATAGAAAAATATTTCATGTACATATAACACATCATAACATGAAGATTGTTTTCTTTCATTTTACATCACTTATATCTCCTTCGATTTTTCATCAAAACCCATCAATCTTATAAATTAGGTCAAAAACATTCTTAGTCATTTTAAAATTTTGATTTATCATGTTCAATAATTTTTTATAGCAAAATATTGTAAGGAACAAATTTTTCTATTTTTAGAGTTTTTTAAGTATGTATTTTGAATTTTAAAAGTGACTTCGAAATAATAATAAAACAATTAGGTCACTTTTCAAAATTCAAACACATGCTTCAAAATTTTCAAAAATTGAAAATTTTTGTTCAAGATTTTGATATAAAAAAATATTGTGCATGATAAATCAAAATTTAAAAGTGATTAAGATTATTTACAACTAATTTCTATTGAATGGCTGAACTAAACATATAAGTTAAGGCTCAGAAAGCTTTGGTGATGTAAAAAGTTTATAGTGGTATAAAAAGTGTAGTCTTCTAAATCAGGCATGAAAAGCTAATTTTTTTTTTAAATCAGTCATGCTGAGTTAAAAAAACTCAACAATAGATCCGAATCCTGAGACGACCGAGGAAAGGAGAGATCTCGACATCTCTATCCGATCCATCCGAAGCGACATCTCTACCATATTCCATTGTTTTATATTTTATTTTTTATTTTTACGCATGTCAAGAGATTTGATAGATATTCAATATCATATTATTATCGAATTTGTTGTCTATGTTGAAATTATTATGCATGTAACATGTATCGAAATTGGTGTACTGAATTTAAGAAGAGGGGACAACTTGTGTGCACGTGCGGTTCAAAAGCACCTCAACAGACTGGATTTATCTTGTTGGGATTGGTTGGCAACTGTAAGACTTAATTCCATGGATAGACTTCTCTTCATTGAATGGACAAAAATTGAATTCAGCTTTTCCCTCTTTTTCCTACAGAAAAAGGGAAATAAAATTGAAATTCCTACCTCCCCTCGCCCCATCCCTAGAATCTGTCAATAAATCTATGGTGCGCTCTCTAATTGTTCGCTAAAGAAAGGATTTCAGTAATTGAATGTTTGTAAAAATAACCAAATATCAGTGCACATTGAGTTTGTCAATGTTTCTAAAAAAAATGTTTCTTTAAATGTATCAATAAATTTCAGCAGCAGGTGGAGCTCTTATTAGCAACCATCTTCAGACAATAGTAACAAAAATCAACAAACATTTGTTATCCTATATATTAAAATTTGAACGCAAAATGACCAAAAATGTTGGTCACAGAGTATTCCGGTCTGTGCAGCAAAAGGATTGCAAGCTAGGATACCCTATCTGTTCATTGTAGATTGGGTTTCATTTCTAGCCTACTCCAATTTATTTGGAAACAAAGGCTTTGTTGTTGTTGTTGTTTCACACTTCTTCAACCTACGAAAGTCAGAAAGTACTTATCTATTATCATCAAATACACCCACTTGAAGCAATTTCGTTTTTATTTAGCTTTTCATGCCTGATTTAGTAGACTTTAAACTTTTTATACACTATAATTCACATATTACAACATCTTTATATAAATTATTTACAACTAGTTTCTATTGAATGGCTGAACTAAACATATCAGTTAAGGCTTAGAAAGCTTTGGTCATACCCAATATAGGAAACAACCATAAATAAATAACAATTTTTTATTTGAGAGGATAAAGTAACAGTGAAATAACTGGTAAAAAGAACCTTGCTAAAAGTTCAGGTGAATACTACAATAAAGAAAGAAATGGATATCAATCTGATAATAAGAAAAGAAAAAAGGAGCATAGCATCAGTAGCACACTATTAGATTGTGGAAAGTTACCTGAGGAAGACTCATCAACTCGAGAACAGCCTTCTTGGGTGTTAACTCATTGTCAATGATGCGAGCCACAGCTGTCAGAACTGGCATCTTCACATGGTACTTCTGAGCTAGTGCTATAACTGCACCAGCTGTTGATACTCCTTCAGCAACCTGAAAGAATAAAAAGAAATGACTTCAAATTGCAACAAGAAGTTCGATTTAGAAGGCAATGGTCTTTGAAACAAATAAAACTGAGATTCCTGTAATATTCATTTAACAGATATAAATTCCATAAAATTTAACTAAGACAGATCTCCAATACCAAACTATGGTACAACAATTCAGGACAGAATCTTCACACTACGACTTGAAATTTTCAGGTTGCAGAAACTTTGATTCGCAGTTACATGAAAGCTCCCAAGTTTCAGTGAAGTGTTCTCTGTAACGGACCAGTGTAGGTGTACTGCACAAAAACAGACCTACCTGGCTCATAGAATTCAAGATATCATCAAGTTTCTCTCCAGCACCAAGGCGCAACCCAACTGTTCTATTTCTTGAGAGATTAACAAAACAAGTGAGCATTATATCGCCAGATCCTGATAAACCAGACAGGGTGGTTGCTTTTCCTCCCATCTGCATGTCCATAAACAACAACATACACATTTTACAAGAAATCTAGCTCGTTACATATCTTCTCAATCATCTTCTAGGTAAAAAAGGATGAAGTTAGCATAAGAGCTATAAGTACGAAACAAAACCATACAATCTTCTGGTATCAACTACATTATTCTAAAAACTTGAATCACTTTCCCGAGGAAACTGAGAATCACATTAAACTAATAAATGTTTCTAACTTAACATACAGAGGCTTCATGTTCAATAGTAAGGTCACATGCACAAATCCTAATCTACGAGAAGAAAGAATATTCAGTGATAAATGATGAAGACGGAAGTGAAAGATTTCTCGAAAAGATGGAGGTGAAAGACATACTTTTGTTGCAAGCCATCTAATCTCAGAACAACCTTGTGCCACTAGAGCTGCCATGCAATTATTGCCGAGATTCATCCCTTCTACTATGCCAGCAGCTATTGCTAGCACATTTTTCAAAGCACCGGCAATCTCTACTCCTGTAACATCACTGATGCATCACAACAGTCACAAATACAATCACAGACCTAATAAGGTCAGTTAGGCCCAGCACCAAACAATTTCATTATTTTTTCCTTTTCAAGTCTAATGGTCCGGGATTTGATTATCTAAAAATCAAATTTAGTCCGTGGTTCTCTGGTTGTTGGCTGAATTAGCTTGTATTCAACAAGGTCATTAATAAAACGAGATATGCTGCAGCAATAACTCAGCAAGGAGACAAATTTCAAACACTTCTAACATTAATTAGAAGATAAAGGAACTTTCACCACAAAACAACCTATTTAAAAAAAAAATTTACTCCCTATTTATCAGAGAAAGATGTGCTTTCTTAATAAATACAAAGAGAATACCTTGAGGTGCTAATCCTAAGATGAGGAGATGCTAGCAATTGTTGAGCTGCACTTGCTAACTTCTTGTCTTTGGATGCCACCACCATTGCTACATTGTTATATTCACATGAGAACATTATTACATGCAAGTCAATGAGCTGCGCCTTCTTATGAAAGAAGTGGATCGAAATGACAGCATAAAGAAACTTTGGCAATTTAGAAACTGCTCCTTATCCACTGCTCTTAACATCTAATTTGTTTGAAATAAAAAATCAGTACAAATCTAACAAAAGGATACTGCCAAAAAGAACCTGTGGGTAATTTGTTCATCAATTCAACAGCAAAGGATGGGCCAGAGAGAGCAACAAACGGTTGACGTGGATTTCCTAGTGCCTTGGGAATAACTTGGGACATCATCCTCAAGGTATTCAGCTCCAAACCCTTGCTCAGAGAAATGAACGGCAATTTTGGATCGACATATTGAGAGATTCCCTCGAGGAAGGATGAACTGAACTGCCATGTAACAAGTTAGGTCAACATAAACATTGTAATACAATTAAAGAACAAAAGCTAGATGCTCAATGCTGGTGGTCTACAAGCAATTACAGGAGACAACCCAGGTAATATGGTCCAAGAGAATAAAACATAGGGTATCAGTATTTGGACAGTACATTAAGTCAATGTTGGTTAGATTCAGATGCAACTTACCAGACATCTCACTCAAAAAACCTATCCAAGCATCTGATATACAAGTTCCCTGAGTACAATTTTGTGTGTGAATGTACCAAACCTTTCAGGTTTCTCCATGCAAACTAGTTCTAAAAGTGAGACTTTTTGAGGGGAAAAATAGAGATGCACCATGATCCCAGTTGGCATGCAATAGATGGCCATCAATGGCATAAAAGATGCTAGTGACGGGAACAAACTTAGTCCAACTGACAGGCTCAGATCATAAATGCAATGTGTAAAAACTAAAAAGTAAAAGCTAAAAGAAAAATCTGAATGGACAATCTAATTACCTGAACTGGAACAGCATGAAAGCAAAAATCAGCACTGGCTAATGCATCCTTTGCACATGTAGTGGCAACAATATTTTCTGGAAGCTTATGTCCCGTGAAATATTTGCTTCAATATTGTATAAGGGCAAAATAGTTCAATTCCTTAATCGAAAAAATCTAAAGATGAACTGAGAAAGGGATTCAGGTAAAACACAGCCTCGGAAAGATGAATACATTTCAAACTTCATACTGGCAATTACATAAAAGTGATATTAGATTAACCTTTAGAGCGGTTTACCACTTCATACAGGCAATTACAAATAGTATACAAATCTATCCATATATATTTGATAATAGTGCATCCCACAGTCCACCCCTTCATTTTTCGACATATTTACAGAAAATCACCATTGAAAATTTGTTTTACTACACCAGTTAATATGAGTTTTGGTGCCAACTCTGTCAGAACAATTTTGCAGAGGGAACATCCATTGAACTCATTTACTGCACTAGGTAGAACAGTACTGTACCAACTGGCACCGAGCATTCTATAGAGCAGCATGTGTGCACAGTGGAGACTGCAGATTGATGAGAAGCTGCCAGTAAACCCAAGGGAACAAATTAAAAAAAAGAGCTCTTGCGCCCGTCATTAATGTTCTTGTAGCGTAATACCTATTGATATGAGTCTCATTGATAGATCGGCAAACATAATCATCTCGTAAAAGCATGGAAACCTCCATTTCAGGCTTTTTTTGGGCCATGTGTGCTGCCATTGCGGTCCCAAATGAGCCGCCACCAAGAACTACAACCTATTTTGATGAGATAATATTTGCTTGTTATCCCATGCAAAATAAACTGAATGATGGAAAACAAGATAAAAAGTAGTGTCCCATATGGACTAAACTTGTTATAGAAACTTTGTGATTTGCCGTGGTTAAAAGAATAATTGCAAGTGGCACACAGTTTTCTTAATTGTACTCTTTTATCGCAATATATCTTCTGCTACTTGTAGGGGGGCTCCAGTATAATAATAATAATAATAATAATAATAAAAAGAGAAGGCGAACCTTGGTGGTGTTTTGAAGAACATCGTTTTTATTTCTAGATCGCCAGGAGCGTGACCACCTGACGAGCTTCTCCCAGGCGATCCTGACAGCCCGTCTGGTGTTCCCCTGCTTGCCTCCAGCGAAAGAAGTGGCGCTACTGCTGGAACTAGGGTTAGGTTCTTCAGAGGCAGGATCGGGGTCTAGGGTTCCGACGGAGCAGGAGCAAGGGGGGAGGTAAGGAGGAGGAGGAGAGCGCGAAACGGAGAAATGCAAGGGAATGCGCGTGTGGAGGAGCTCTCTCTTGGGAGAGGGAGGGAGAGGATAGAAGAGAAGGCGATCGGAGAGAGGAAGAGCCGCCATTGGTTGGAGCACTCGGATCGTAGATGAGTTGATGAGGTTCTTTATTTTCTTTATCCGATCTTTTCTTTCCATTCGGATCGTCGATTAGATATTAACGGTCAGAAGGGCAGACCAGCCTGTCTTCTGTATTATATTATTGACAGTAAACTGAAGTCAAGTTCAAGATCGATTCGTTACTTAACGAACAGGCTGATAACGAACGAGTTCATAACGAGCTGGTAACAAATTAATTCATAACAAATTTTTGACGAGTCAAACACGGACGAGCCACAAGTTACAAATATTTTTGACACCTCTAGATTATGTGTTAATTAATTTGTGCAACTTGTACTTCAACTATTGCAGTTAGATATTAATATCTATCAATTAACTTTATATAACATGTGTGATTTGTTAATGAGCTGAGCTGGACAAATTTCAAGATCGGCTCATTAACTTAACGAGCTGATCAGCTCGTATCGTTAACAGCTCGAGCAGATAATGAACGAGTTCATAACCAATTTTTGACGAATCGAACACGAACTAGCCACGAATTACGAATATTTCTTACACCTCTGAATGAATGAAGAGATGGATGAATGAATTCCCTTTCCCACGCACCAGAGACGAGAGACGCAGAGAGATGAGAGGAGGGCTTATGTTAAATCTCACATCACATCACATAACTTGAGTTCTAATCAGACGACCGAGCATGCTCTGAGTCTGACTGTATCAAGTTGTTATTGCAATTAATTTAATTTAATTTAATTTATAAACAGTAACGTCATCACTTTTAGCAATTAAAGAAATTATAAATTGCTAACACTTCTTCCTAGCAATTCTATGCATTGAGTAAAAAGAAATGAGAATTTTTTTTGGTCCAATCATTTCCACAGCGTGTTAATTAAGCAATGATTGCTTAATAAATAAATTTGATAAATAAGCAATAATCATGCAATTCAATAATTACAAAAACAATTGACACATAAACATAGACAATTGCTAAGCAATTACCAATGTAGATGCTCTAATAACATTAACATTTAACATACATGATTTATTCTAGGAGCACCAAAGTATTTCGTGCTCTTAACTAAAAATAAACTTGAACACTTTTGTATTTTGATTTATTATAATCAATAGTTTTTTTTATTTCATAATCTAGTAAGAGACAAAAAAAATTAACTTTAGAGTTTTTTAGTACATATTTTGGATTTGTGAATGTGATCTAGTTTTATATAGAAAATTTTATTATTTTATTATTATTACGAAGTCACTTTCAAAAATCCACAAGACATACTTAAAAATTCTAAAAATTGATTTTTTTCTACTAGATTTTTTATAAAAAAGTTAGTGAGCATGATAAATAAAAATTTAAAGGTGTTTAAGCTTGTTTCTGAGTTAAGAGCACGGAAAGCAATGATGCCCCTAGAGCACCATAGCTTTACTCTACATGATAACGTAACAAGAGAACGCTAAGAAAAATAATTGTTTTATTTATTTATTATTTTGTATTATTTAAAAGTGTGTTAAGCCCACCTATTTCATTATTAAAATATAAAATGAGAAGAATTATAATGTCTTATTTTTGTGTTTCTTCATTGTGTCATCAAATCTATATCATTCATAAAAAATAATGAATGATCAAGATTTAGATTTAGATGCATAAAAATGTGTGCATGATGAATGGTGTGAATTTTGAAGAAACAATGAAGAAATACAAAAGTAGAGACATTACAATCCTCCTCATATAAAATATAAGTCACATAGAGAGTTTTTAATATAGCTAAAATTTTCGAAATAAAAAACTTAGTTAATTCCTCCAATAACTATCTAGACCACTTTCAAAATATTACTTCAGACTTGTACTAAAGCACTAAGTTACTATCTTATCATAACAACATGTCAAATCATCTAGTCACAAACTAAGAATTATTACAACCAAATCAAAATAACAAGTTTTGTCAAAAAGAAAAAGAACATAAATCATCATTCTCTTTCTCAGAAAATCCTTCCAGCAGTCTTCTTCCTTCATCTCTCAAGGACTAGGACTAAGAGTTAAAGGCTTGTTAGATCGTTCTTTATCTTTTCTTCTTATCTCCTATCCCGAGATGGGTATTACCTTTTTCTTTACTGATGCGGTGTTTCTATATGTTATATGTCAAGTCTTAATTATCCAAATATCGTTTTTAGTCGCAAGTGTACGACTGTCGTTGGTAAGAATTTGGGTGTCGATCTCGGGGACAAGTCGACCTCTAACGGAAACCAAACAATCAAATTCCTAAGCAAGTAAAAAGGTTGGTATTTGGAAGTTTGTTTTCGTAATGAGTGAAGTAAACAAGAAAAAGGGTAAAAAGTTGGTGTGTAATCAAGATTGGAGATCTAGGTCCTTAGGTTCACCAATAGCATGCTTCTTTTAGCAATTTAACGCAAGTAACAACCGTTACGATATATATCAAGGAACAATGGTAGGTACTAGTGGTTGATCTCCCGAATTAATACATACTCTAACATAAACCGAAGCCGAGGGTTAGTCAAACCCTGAGTTACGCTGGAATTGACGTACGCATCATGGTTAGTCGTTACTAAGTCTCGATACCGGACAATTACGCAATGCACTACACCATTAATCCTTTTGGGCAACCAAAAAATTGGTTGCAATAGGTATCATTTGGTTGCAAGAGAATATTTTCACGACTAAGGAAATTTGTTAACATTGATTGCAATAATTCTGGTTGCAATAGGTAAGCAACTAAAACATTCGTAGCAATTGATAGGTTTAATGCAACCAAAATCTCGTTGCCTCATTGTTGTGGCAATAGAATTATCGCAACCAAATCACGATTGTGATCCTGCATTTAAAACAACAAGATACTGGTGGCAAAAACATAATTTATTGCAACCAACTCTGTGGTGGCGACTCGTCAATCTCATGCAACCGAAAATTGGTTACAAAATTTTAATTGCAACCAACTTTGTGATTGCAACTTGTCAATCTCACGCAACCGAAATTTAATTACAAAATCTTATTGCAACCAACTTCATGGTTGCAACTCGTTTCTCTCACACAATCGAAAATTGGTTGCAATATCTCGTTATAGAATCCGTTGTAAAGGGTTGAGTTCTTTGTCCTTGACTGCTTCTTTGTCTGACTTCTGGATTCAGTTCTTCAGGAACTCGTTGTGACGGGTGAGAGAACTCGTTGTGTGACGGGTGATCCATGCATTAATGTAACACAATCCTCTGTCTTACTTCTTCAGCACTCCTGACTTGTGAGTCCTCCTTTCAGGAACCTGTTGTAACACCATAGTGACCCGTTGTGACAGGTTGTAATCCGTTATGACGGATTTGACTTGCGTTACTGTAACAGAAGCATATGTGATGCTATGTTTTGCTTGCCACTTGTGTCGTCGTGCTCTACTCGACTTGTACATGATATTGAAGATCTTTGTCATGATCAATTGTATCTATTTTAACTTGTCACTCAACAAAAACTTAATTATATAAATTTAATATTAATTTATTTGCAAATTATCAAATCAAATAAGAGTTGAAGGTAACAGAGATTCGATGGCACATGTTTTATTTCCTGTTCCGTTCGCTGAGGGAAATGTGAATGTGATGTAGAGTTCTGCATTTGGGCTCCATCATATTCACAACTCATGAGGTAATATTCGCTTGTCAGCTAGAAACTGAGAGAAAAGAACTGCTCAATAATTCATGCATCCGAAGGAAGAGAGAACTCTTCCTTAGGCCGCCATTGTTTTCATAAGAAGAGAAGAAGAATGAGCCAAGAAATAATTTGTTGGGGAGGATCTTGAAATTCCAATTTAACCACACCACAACATTATACATTATTTATACATGCATGATGCATTGATGCGTGCATCCTAAAATAATAATTAATTTACACATGATGCTAATGCTAAGGGCATAGCAAGAGCTCGCTAGCTTGCTGTTTTGTTTGAAATAAAACTCAAATAAACCAACACACCAATTGATTAATTAATTAAAGCTATATAAAACTCAAATCAACGTACAAGATGTGCTTTTATTCCTTCTGTTGCATTGCAGTTTCCCCATTGAATTAAGAATAACAATTAAAATATAAGAAACGGCAAAAAGGAAAAAAAAATGTAACAAAAGAGGACACTGATCGATAGGTGATAAACTAATTCAAACAATTAAGTAATTGTGTCCCGTTTCCTCTCAGTGAGCTGGGGCTGTGATCGGAACGCTGTGCAAGACGACTGTCTCTACGGTGAGGCCTGGCCCAAACCCGAAGAGCACACCCCAGTCTAGTCCCTCTCCGGTGGTGGCCTTGCCTTCCTCCGTCGATCGGCGCCTCATCTCATCCAATATGAAGAGGACACAAGCGCTTGACATGTTGCCGTACTCGCTCAGCACGTGCCTGGTTGCACGCATCTTTTCCTTTTGCAGCGCAAGCTTCAACTCTACTTGGTCCAAGATTGCCGGGCCTCCTGGATGCGCGATCCAAAAGATCGAGTTCCAGTCATTGATGCCTGAACGTTGTACAAGATGCATGATTATTATATTAGATCACTGATCATCGATCGAGTGGTTAAGGAAAAAGCTAGATATATAGTGGTTTAACAAGAAGAAAATTTTCGTTACCAATGGGTGCAAAAGCTTCGACAAGACTTTTCTCGATGTTCTTGGAGATGAGGCCGGGCACATCCTTGAGGAGGTGGAAGGTGAGCCCCACTTCACGGAGGTGCCCATCGATGGCTCCCTCTGAGTCTGGCAGGATGGTTTGTCCGGCTGAGATCAACTGGAACCATGGCCGCTCAACGACCGGGTCGGGGTCGGCGCCTACTATCAAAGCAGCTGCACCGTCCCCGAAGAGTGCTTGGCCGACCATGGAGTCGAGGTGGGACTCGGATGGGCCACGGAAGGTGACGGCAGTGATCTCTGAGCAAATAACCAAAACTCGAGCACCGCGGTTGTTCTCAGCGAGGTCCTTGGCCATGCGGAGCACGGTGCCTCCAGCAAAGCAGCCCTGCTGGTACATCATGAAGCGATTGACAGATGGACGGAGGCCGAGGAGCTTGGTGACTTGGTAGTCGGCTCCGGGCATGTCAACACCGCTGGTGGTGCAGAAGATCAAGTGGGTGATTTTGGATTTGGGTTGGCCCCACTCCTTGATGGCCTTCACGGCTGCCTCTTTGCCGAGCTTTGGTACCTCTACCACAACTATGTCCTGACGCGCATCGAGCGAGGGCTCCATGTAAGCGCAAATGTTTGGGTTTTCACTCAAGATCTCCTCAGATAGGTGCATATACCTCTTCTTGATCATCGACTTATCGCCTGAAATACATACAAGTACAACAGATCGAGAATGTAAATATCTACTGGAGGAACAACAATCGAGATGATTAGCTAGCGATATCATAGATCATCGATCATCATACATATATATATAGACATATATAATTAAGTGCTTAATCAATTGCTAGCTAGCTACTTACACATGCGCTTGAACTTCTCCTTAAGTTCCGTCATGTGCTCGCTCTTTGTGATGCGGAAGTAGTTGTCGGGGTAGTCAGCCTGGGACACGCAGTTGGTGGGTGTGGCTGTACCGATTGCCAAAATTGCGGCGGGACCTTGCGCACGTTGTGCTTCCCTGATCTCCTCTACGCTGGCCATGGCTGAACTAGATCTTAATTAATTTGTCTTAATAAGTTAAGCTTGAAGAAGACTAGACAGCTTGCACTTTGAGGAATGAGTTGTGAGGAGAGCGGAGAGATGGAAAAGAGAATTTATAGGAATGGAAGGTGCATGTGCAATTGTGCATCATAGTCTCATAGTATAGAATAGTCGTAGTATGACAGTGTTGAAGGGACTGGTAGCGCGCATGCAGATTCAAACTTAGACTTAATTGTTAGGTACCGGAACTTTTTTCATTATAAAACTAAATTCTCATGGTTTAAAATTGGAAAGAATGAAGAGATTCAGAGGCGCAAGTTTAGCTCCTATTGCCACCAACTTCTGATTAAAGAAAAAAAACAAATATTTAACCTAAACCTACTAATCTCAATTTCCATTTAAAGTGAATTTTATTTGGAAAAAATCTACTTGATTTTTATATATATTGCAACAAAAATGTTAGTCTAGCTCTAGCTAGATTCTATAAAGATTTTATATTTTGTTTGCTAGCTATTGGCGTACGTATTGAAAATTTGAAATTCTGGACATATATATGTAATTACGAAAGGATTAGAAATATCCAAATTAAGGTTTTATTTTCAAGCAGTCAAAAATATCAAGTGGTACTGGTACGTAGAGAGAAAATGATTTGATAAATAAAATTATAAATAATTGAATTGAACAGCAAGAGACGCACCTACCCGCTCCAAGTCTCCAAGTCTATTCTGCGTGTATCCATTTCTTTGTGTCCATTATTTTCTCATCTCACTTTGTCACTTAACTTACTTGTCATCTTCATGCGCTATTAATTAATTAATTAATTAATTAATTAACGAGTGTGGTTGTTAGCAACAAACACTGATGCAAATATCGAGGTTGCAACCGACTAGATTCTATGCATATAATGATCACATCAAATCAAAATTTATCAAGAATTTATGTCTACAATTTGAATTTTGAGACATAATTTAGAAATGTATTCTCAAAAAAGTTATCAAGGAAATTATTAAGTTGACTACTTGGATTTTGTGCAGCCAACATAATTTGGTTCTGCTTAATAATGTATTTAGACTGATCATCCGAATCTTGTTCTGAGAGTATGAGATATGGATTTAAAGCTCTTGAAATATAGTTTTCAATGATTCAAGTTTCGAGTGAATTGAACTTTCCTAAAGAAAATTATGACTATTTTGGTGGAGAAGGATCAAATTTGACTATCTCGTTTTTGTTTTCTATTTATTACGAATTCTACAATTTTCTTCCATTTTTGCCCTATAAAATGGAGTAGTATTTTGTTGTTTAGTATTGGATTATTGAATAGAAACATTGTGTTTGTCTTCTTATGTTCTTTGTGTCTCTCTACTCTTCTCTTATATCATAAGATCAAGTACTTGAGCTGAACATGCAATATAGTATCGGGACCGCATTGTGTCAATTGTTATCAAAGCGAGGCTCGACAACCACCTTCGCGCTCGCGTGAAGTTGTATCTTCGACAACTGTCAAGTCGTCCCCACATCCATCAACAAACCTCACGTTATTTCCACTTAGCACAAAATTATCGATCATATGGTCGATCCAATGATTTTCATTATCCTTCACCAAATGCAACAAAATCATACTGAATTCATGCAATGTCTCAACACTCTGATTGAGTTCCTTGCTCCTCTCAAAAATCAAAACAACACTTTAAACTCCAACCAAAACCAACCACTCTCGCCTCTTCGTAAATCGAACCAAAATTCTCCGAAAAGCTTCAAAGCCATAGAAAAATAATTTGCAAGAAGCCACAACCTCAGTCGTGATAACTTTCCTTCCATCAACTCTAACTCTTCACTCCACTCCAAACAACCCTACTGCTTTCTCGCAATTTCCCCTCTCTCTTTCAGACACTTCCAATGGCTTCCGATCAACCCCAAGCTGCGCACTTAGCAAACCCTAAACCTAATTCGATGGATTCATTATTATCAGGGAACAAAAGGCAAGGATCACCATCGCTGAATCTCATTGAAGACAAGCAGTCCTTTGAGAAAGAGATTGGTATGGAGTATAAAAGACCCGATGAAATCAAAGAAGAGATATCCTTTTTGGCATGATACCTGGTCACAAGAGGGACCACTCAAATATGTCATCCCATAGACCTTCCCCATTTCACGCAAACCATATGAATCTCTAGGAAATACACTAACACATCCAAACCTCTTCCTACCCCAGGACATCCAACAATCAAACCTCAACTTCCTACGGTCCATAGCCATAACTTCAGTTACTTCGAACCAGGACGATGAGATTCTCTGGCGCTGGACGTCAACTGCCAGCTTTTCATCCAAATCAGCATATCTTTTCTTGACCAACCAGAGAGTCACCATCGCAAACTCATGGTTCCCTTGGAAGATCAAAGCCCCGCTAAAAGTCAAAACATTCCTATGGTTACTATTCCGCGACAAACTGCCAACGAATGAAAACTTATTCAAGAAGGGTTCGCCATACACTCCATCATACGTCGGATGCAAGAATCCTGTGCTAGAGAATACGCAACACCTATTTCTTCAATGTTCACTAACACGTCACATTTGGCGAACGCTCCTACCTGTTGCAGCTAAAGTTTTCAACCAAATAAACAACCCGAAGGAAGCTTGGTCGACCATCCGTGCCACCTTCACTAAACCAACTACCGAAAAATGGGACACGAACTTCGCTGCCACAACTTGGAACATCTGGAAAGAACGAAACTCTCGCACCTTTACCGACAAAGATCGAAGCATTCAACAAATAATCGCGAGCATCAACAAAGATAGGGAATCTTGGGCAATCCATTGTAATTCGGAAAATTATCACTTCTTCTCCTTCAGCTGTATCAGCTGTTTCATTTAATTTTCACTCAACTTTGTAAAACATTGTAAATATTTTTGTTTCTTTAATAAAATTTATGGTAGGCCAACTGCCTACCCCTCAAAAAAAGAAATCAAAGAAGAGATTAATAGACCACTCCTACTACCAATCAACAGACAAAAGAAAAAGAAGAGAACATAAAAGAACTAGAAGAACAAAATGAAGCTAAGTTGGAAGAAAACATCAAACAAGGTGAACTTGAGGCAAAAAAATGAAACAAAGCAGAACAACAATTTGGAGAAAGAAAATGTGACTAAGTGTGAACAAGTACTAAGTGACGAAATGCACAAGGGAGGAGAATATAATATATTAGTATCTTAAACAAACCTGACTCTTTGTTTCCAATATAGACTGCACAACTAAAAACAAGGATCGTAACTGAAGTTGAACAACTGAAAAGTATTAGTTTAGAGAAAAAGCATGAGACTATGTACATTAAATGTTATCAAAGAAACCTCACTCTCTGTTTCCAACAAAAATTAATCAGCTCAAAAAAGAGTCTAAAACAAAATTTGAGCAAGGGAAGGCCCGTGTTAAATTTAAATATCAGATAAATGAGTGGCCTCATATGCTAATTCAAGACTTGCTTGGAAAAGACAACTTGATTGAAGAAGATGCAAGCTTGAGGACAAGCTTCAATCAACCGGGGGAGTCAGATGCAGTGTATATCAAGGTCGCAATCGACTCAGATTCGAATACAAATAATGGCCACACCAAATCTAAGTTTATGAAGAATTTATGTCTACAACTTGAATTATGAGCCACCTAATTAAATGATGTATTTCCAGAAAAGTTATTAAAGAAGTCATTAAGTTGACTACTTGAATTTTGTGCAACCAACATAATTTAACACTGATTAATAATGTATCTAGACTGATCATATCAAGTTTGTTCTAGGAGTAAAAGATATGGATTTAAAGCTCTTGAAGTCTAGTTTTCAATGGTCCAAGTTTCGAGTGAATTGAAGTTTTTTAGAAGAAGTAATGTCTGTTTTAGTGGAGAAGGATCAAATTTGACTGCCTCGTTTTCTGTTTTCTATTTATTACAAATTCTAAAATTTTCTTCTGTTTTTAATCCTATAAAAAGGAGTAGTATTATGTTGTTTAGTATTGAATTATTGAATAGAAAAATTATGTTTGTTTTCTTATGTTCTTTTTTGCCTCTCAACTCTTCTCTTTTACCATAAAGTATAGTACTTGAGCTTAACAGACAAAATAGTATCGAGACCACCTTGCGTCAGTATGTTGCTTTAATTTAGATTTGTCAGCCCAAACTCATCAATCTTCATTAATCCCTTCCCCACAAATTACATGATACAAATCGAGGATTTCATTTGAAGTAAAATTGAGTTTTTGCTCTATATCATAAGATACTAACTATTAGATTAATATATTAAGTACACATGCATCGGATATAATACCTAGTTTAACAGTATATATTAATGCTTTGATTGGTTTAAATTGAAGGCTGGGATTTTCATATGCATTTTTTTTAGGTAAAGCACCTCAAACCTACTTCAATCGTATATTAACCAAGAAAAGAAAGTTATACATGCTACAAAGGGGAAGAATGGTTTAATTTGTTTATTAACATTGATACAATCTAACTATCTATCCATTATCCTATATATATATATATACATCCGTACTCTTTAATTAAAAGTATCCTTTAATAGCGTTCCATAATATCGATCGAATGGATAATATCTTGAATAAATATTGTTGTTTTTCATCTGTGCATTTGAGTTTACATATTTTATTTAATCTTTTTGCTTCTAAGAGAACATTCAATTTGGTTATTATCGTTATTTTAAAATAAATTATAATAGTCATATGAATGAAACTAAGCAATTAAATGGAATGAATATATAATATTTATTAATTGCTTTGGATTAAATTTTGAATTAGTAGTAATATATATGGATGGTCTGTTACTCTGTTTGGAAGTTGGGATTCTTAATTATTTGAGACATTTTGGAATGAATAGATATAATTTGGTATTGGTCCGGGCTGGATTTAGGATACCAATTTGTGATGCATCTTATCTGTCACCTGCTGTATTGTATATATGTGCTGTTTGGTTTAAAAATATTTCAATATTTTTGTGCTGGTTTGTTGATGTTCTCTTTATCTTCTTACAATTTTTATAGCAGAACAGTACTGGTTTTAAATGTTACTGTAACTGGGAGGGCTCAGCGCTAATGTTTATGTGCATGAGGTCGGTGGCGGTGCCTACGAATACTGCAATAGGATACATATATACCAACTGGTTAGGATCATTATCTGCGCTGTTGCAGAAACTTTGGGCCGACTTTTGAGTGTGGTCTCCGCCTCTTTCTGGGCTCTGGGCTGGACTGCTTTACCAGATACCGGATATCATCAGATTAGATATTAACATTCTAATATTGAATAGCGAGTCGAGGATATAAGAGCCTGCATTCCTTTTAGATGAGCTCCACAAGAGAACATACAATAAACAATCAGGTGCTAATGTGCTATGTCTATTTTCGATCATATTGCGGAGTTTACCTTCAACTTGAATGTTTTGGATGTGTTAGGTGTTAATAGGGGCGGAACCAGAACACTGAATTAAGAGGGGTCGATTTGCAAGTATAGTCTAATTTAAATGTTATAAAGATGTCAAAATTTAATTTTAATCAAATTATACAAATTTTTAATCAATATTTTAACTAAAAATCTTACTGTTTAATTAAATTTAATTAGAAAATTAAACAAGAGTACAAACTTTTCCGAATCAAAAGAGAGGCCGAGGCCCACCCTAGCCCCCCACTGGTTCCGCCCCTGGGTGTTAAGGTAGAGAATGAGGACCAAGCCCTCTTGTTGTTGTGATCATTACGTGCAGCATACAAGATCTTTACGGACATGATGGTGTATAGTAGAGATAAAATTACCCTTTAGGATGTTAAGAGCACTTTGCAAACCAAGTTGCATTTAGATAATGAAATGACAATATTGAGAAAGTGAGTCAAGGTGTTGGTTTGGTCGTCGACCGAGGTAGGTCTTGGAACAAAACCCCGAAAGAAGGTAGAACCCATTCAAAATCAAGAAACAATAATCTCTCAATTGCAATTATTGTAAGAAGAGAAAACACACAGAGACCGATTGTTTTAAGTTGATAAAACAAAAGGTGCTTCTTCGAAAAAAGGCTAATGTTGCCGATTGTGATGACACGTGTGACATTTTTTGTGTTGTTTGATGGTTGTGTCACTGATGATAATTTTTGGATTATGGATTTGTTCGCCCTCAACAGTTGATTTTATTTGTTAGAAATTTGGGGGCTTAGACCCCATCTTTTCCCCCCCAAAAATAGTTGAATTTATTTGTTACACTAACCATCATGCATGAATTAATCTATTTCACGTGCTTGTATAGGTTCTCAACTATTTAAAAAACTTTTATCAATTTGGGTACTCCTGTATGGTTTGTATCGGAACGGACTTCGGAACAACAAAACACTGGCATTTAATATGAGCTTATCAACAATAAAACATGAACACACTTCAATGTCACAATACCTACTTACGCAAGAACAAACAGGAATTTTAGTTTAGCTTATTAACAAAGAGGCAGGATTGGACAGTATTACTAACAATTGAATAAGGAAACCAATTTTCTGAATCACGCAGTTAACAGAATAGACAATCAAATAGTACTTAAAAACTGTTCATAGGAAATTTTCTCTGCCCATATGTCAGCCCATGGCATACTTCTGGGTCCAGCTGCGTGCAGTATTCTCATACTTGGCTCGGTCGGTCTTGTACATGTGTGCTATTTCAGGCACTAATGGGTCATCCGGGTTTGGATCTGTTAGGAGCGAGCAAATAGACAACAAGACCTGTTGAAGAATACAGTTAGGTTTTCTTTCTTTTTTCATCGCATGCAAATCTTGCGAAAACGTATGTAAGGGTTAATTTGAGGTAGCACGTTGGCATCGAGACAGAGATGTCTTTATCTCAAAGTAACCTACTGCCCAACCAATTAGAACCTTGATATGTTTAAAAAAATTCTATATATATATATATAATACAGGTTAGATTAGACGTAGTTGTGCCCCAAGTGGTTCTACATTTATAAAAGTGCAAGCATACAAGTGTACCTTCGAGATGGTAAGAGCAGGGCTCCATTGTTCTTTCAGAATATCCAAGCAGATGCTGCCATTGCTGTTTATATTTGGATGGAACACCTTCGTCTTGAATGCAACCTTGCATATTTGCAATTTTTTTGTCACTAAATAGGTTCCCAATTATATCATAACACCAATAACACTTGGTGTATACAAGGGGAGAAGAAACAGATGCAAGCACTCAACAAGAGAATTCAGCCTGACAATATTACTTGTTTTTTTCTCATAGTTTGAATTAGTTTACAGGTCCAAATAGGCCCAAATTCCGCCAGCAAATCTCATGAAACACAAACAGTGGGTTGAAAAACAAAAACCCTAATCTGAACAGTAATAAGGTCAAACAGGCATGCCAGCACCACACATGTTTTAAATGCCTTTGGAGTGCACCATGCTACTACTGAGCCAGAAGCCATCATATCATGAAAAGATGATTAAATGCCAGAAGGATGAGAAGTGAACCTTGGGGGGTTTGAAAGGATAATCAGGAGGAAAATGGATGTTGACCAAGAAAACACCGCCCGAATAGGGGCTGTCAGGAGGGCCCATGATAGTTGCTTGCCAGTGGAACATATCCTCCCCAGCAGGACCTATTGATATATAAGAACAGATACAGATAACCAGAATTCTGGTCAGGGCTTGAACAAACGGATCATAGTGTTCTCATGTTTTGACATTCAATGAGATTAACAGCATATAGATTCAGTTGACTCCCTCTCCAGACCTCAAATAAAACATCATAACCGAATAAGATACGTAAGCTCCTTCAAGATACCCTCCTTTCTCACGTATCAAGAAGGGGCAGTGTGAAATGGAAAGTGTCATCCAGTACTATGTCAGGAATGCAGGGTTATGCAGACAAAATTTTGTATCATGAAAGGGTAAATCTTATGCAAGGTATTTCCCATTAATAGAGGTTTATAAATTATAACAGATGCTTTCTGAAACTTTATAGATAAGAAAATTAGAACACCATAAAAATAATTGATTTTAAGTACCAGCGCTGCACGAGGTTGGAGGATCTTTCTGAAGGTCCTTGAGCTCCTTCAAAATACGCTTTGAAGCCATGATCCAATGCTGAGAGAGAGAGATTAAATTAGGACTTCAATTTTAAATAACAGATATAAACTCATTTTGAGCAAAAATAAATAAGTTATTGTTGAAGGAGTGTCTCAAAGTTCCATACATGCCAACAGAAGACGCTATTTATGAGGTACAGCCTAAAGGGGGCAAAAAACACTGCCAGGAGCAAAAGATTAATGGTAAATCTTGAAAATACATGCCAAAAGAACAAGAAATATGAACCTACAAGCTTGCCAAAAAGGAAATCTACAGTGGGTAAGTATTATGTGAGATGTTACCTAGTTTTGGTGTCGTAATTTTTCATAATTTGAAACTAACAGAGAATCTATAACTCTAGGGGAACAACAGTAATCAACAAATAAAATGGATCTTCTTTCACAGAACAGTCAAGAATAATTTTATAACAATATCTAAGACCGCAATTTGAGTAGAGATCCTTAAACAATTCGTTTTATTTTTTTCGAAGTAGCATAGGTGAAGGATTATCAGATCCGTGGAACAATTTATAGATTGGAGGACCTCCTAGTAAGGATCTACATCTGAAGGAGGCAATCAACAGTGAACGACGATCGTTGAAACGAAGGATCGGATAAAGCGATTCATTCAACCATGAGAAAAGAGGAGACGGAAGGAATCGCTTGATTGATTGAGATTTGAGAGAGAAAGGAGGAGAAGGTGTACCTGGAGTGCGAGATTTGACCTTCAATTCAATTCGAAGAAGAGAAAGAGAGGAGAGAATTGGGGATTTGAGGGAGAGGGAATGGAGGAATGGAGGAATGCCAAAGCCAAAGGGGGTTAACTTATTAATTAATTAAATAAAAAGAAAGTAGAAAGAAGGCTAGAAACTTAGAAAGAAAAAGCAAAGTAGAAGACTCCCAAGTTAGGTCTCTCCTCTCCTTCTCTCTGAAGTCTGTACCAAAATCCAATCAAAGATCAGAATATGTGATTTGCATTTGCTTTTCGTCTTTTGGAGGTTAAGCTAAAGCTACCGTCGTCAACTTTGAATTTGTTTACACTGATCCTAAAAAATATAGAAATAACATTTGTCATCTTGGTTTTAAACTTTTTATAAGAATGATTATATTTTTTAGCGTTCATATTCAGATATGTTATTTAAATGCATGCGTACAAAAATTCAGACATGACAAAAAAATTTAAGTACCTGTAAACACAATACTCAAACTATGTGTTTAAACTCTGCGTTTAATAGTGTTATATGAAAACTGCATTTAGACTATGCGTTCCTTCATAACTGCGTTGGGACTCTATGTTCGTTCAGACGTCGCGTTTAGACTCTGCTTTCACAGTTGCAACTTTACTTCGAATATTTATGTTGAGAATTTGCATTTATGAACGCATGCGTTCAATAACACATGTGAACGTAAACGCTGAAAAATAGAGTCATCATTGTCAAAGATTTGAAACATGAGTCATAGTTATTTCAATTTTTTTAGCATAAAAAAATCCTCAACTTGCTAGTTGCTACTAAAACCATCATTTTTTTTTCCTTTTTTCTTATTTTATATGTGCAGTTTCCAAATAATACTGTCATTATTTCGTTTTCTCAAGATATTGAACTAGACTATATTTTATTTAAACGAATATATTCAGTAATTTTGACTGAATGTGTTCATGCTGACTAAATATTTGTGTTCGCACTAAATTCTGAATGCATAAAAAAGTAATGCAAGTATTAGATGAAAAATGGATACATGAAATTTTGAATGTAATTTGTGAATGCATGGATTTGGTATGATTTGCGAATAGTGACGTTGAAAAAAGTATTATTATATTTTTTATCAAATGTTATAAAAGGAAGAAAGAAAAAGATTGTCGTCAAAGTGGCAATTCGGTAGTTCTTATAAATAAATAAAGAAACATGTTTTGTCACTCGGCACGTCAATGCGCTCATTCATACGCACTAGACGCGTCCAATTCGATGCCGACGAAATGTTGTTGCAGTTATTATGCATGTTATTTTGTTTATTAATTATGTATCTAATAACATACATAACAGTTCAAATAATGTGCACAATAACTTAATTAATTTGGTTTGTGTATGTTATTTGTATTATTATGCATTTGATAGTATTTATATTCAAATTATTATTATGTATTTTATTCAGAATGAGTTTCATGTAAATTAAATTAGATACATGTGTTATTATGCATGTTGTTCATATTATTTTGCAAAATAACAAAAATAATATGCATAATAATCAAATAACATGCATAATAACTACAACATTTTTCAAATTGAATGCAACTGGATTTGTCCAGCCTGCATCGATGAACGTATTAGTATCCTATATCCATTTTCAGTCTAAATAAAATCGGTGTGCAAACTAAATAAAGAGATGTTCAGATTAGTTGAAAAAGATGTTCATTAGCTATTTCAAGTCTGTTTTGCATTGTTTTAAGTCTTTTTTCACAAAATGAAACACATACTAAATAAATAGGTGTTCAGACTAAACAAAACGGTGTTCAGATTTGTTGAAAAATATGTTCATACTAAATGTTTCAATTTTGTTTTGCACAAAATGAGGTGCAAACTAAATAATACAGGTGTTCAGATTAATTGTAAATATGTGTTCATTCTACTGAAGTAAGTGTTTATATTAGATGCATGTCTATATTTTCATATTTCTCATTCTATTCTTTCTTTTGTAAAAAACAACCATACGGAGAAAGTCTGAGGTAGTCTCAAGGTCCCATGAAGGAAGCATGAGCGCACTACTTTTGCATTCATCGTTCGTCGTCTTTTATCTTCGTTATCAGATCTGTTATTACTTCTTTATTCTCAGATTTGTCGCAACTTCAAATATTATCTTGGCCTTTGACAGTTTTCTTATTGTTTCTAACAATCTCTCGTCTAAAAAAAAATAGAAAAAAAAGAGCGATAAAAGAAAGAAAAATTGAGAAGAAAGATGTAGTTGAAAAAGAAAAAAAAAATATTCGAAAAAATAAGACAAAATAAAAATGAAAACAAAAGAGTGAAAAATAAAAGTGGGTGGGAACATAGAGGATTTAAAGATTTTTCTAAATAAATAAAATGATTAAAAAAGAGAGAGAAGGTTTTGGTTTTATCGTATATTTGTATTGTAGAACTGGGTAGGTAAGAGGTCAAAAAGTATGGATCCCATGTGGCCTATATATATGTATCAATGCGTATGATAGAAAAGCAAGATAACCAAATCCTGCTTATATAACAATCTTAATTCCATGTAAGAACGTAATTCTTTTTTGGTACCATTGGGCAAAACTTCCAGTAGCTTTTTTATTTTATCTTTTTTACTTTTAAGCCACTTAATCACTTGGAATTACTGTAATTAATTAATTTTGAGCATATAATAGTTTTGGTTTGAAGTGTTTAATTTAGCTACTTATTAATTTGGAGATGGAAGAGTGTAGGAAAGAAAATGAGAATACAAAAGGTGGTGCCACAGAGAATCCAGGATGCTTAGTTGATTAGATTAGATTGCGGCATGGAAAAGGCGGAGCAGACTGAGACTAGTCTACAGAAACAGGAATTGATTTTTTGATTTTTACTTATTGCATCATGGTTCGTATCAAAGTATAAGGCTCTCTTGATTTTCATCGCTGACGATTGATTGTGAAATTGACGGTCAATTCGGACCGTCCATCTGTTGTAGCGCGCTGCAGCAGATTCGGATCCAACAGGGAACCAGAAACAGAGAAGTGAGACGTGAATTAATTTACAAACTTGTGCAGTGCCGCAGGAAGACTCATTCAATTATTAAGTGTCATTTTTTAGTTTTAATTAAATCATTCATCTTCAATCATTATAAGAAAGAAATAAAGCATTACAAGTTTCTTTGACCTCTTTTCTTTATCAGTGCAAATATCCACAGGCATAATTCTGACTTACTTTTTTTTTCTAATTTATTCACTAGTCTAAGTGGTTCGAGTTGATTTGAGTTTGATTTCTGAAATTAAAATAAAACTAAGAAATGCGTAATTAATGAAAGCAGCTTTGATTAAAAGCCTAAATTTTTAGATTTCAACTGTTCACTTAGTTATATATCTACTTGATATACATTACTTGATTCTAATTCTTGCCCGCGATGATAAGGAGACAAGCATGCTCAAGACGATATGAAATAGAGATTGGTGTTAAGTTCATTTTCTTGATTTTAATATCATATTCAAACCATATTAAATATTACAATTTCAATATCAAATTAGTATGACATGAATCCATTAAACATAGATTGATCAATTCAATATTTATTATACATACATGTTCTTGTGTTTCTTAATATGATAAACAAGACACTGAATTAATCTAACTTCTAAATCATCGTTTCATCTTTCGATACTTAGCTTAAATTTAATATATTTATGGTACTAGAGGTTTCACAATTCAATCTTTCAATCAAAATTCTAAAACTCTAGATTTGCAAGATAATTCTCAAAATAAATCACAACAATAAAAAATCAAATAAATAAAAATAAATTCGAGTAAGTAAGATAACATAATTCCGAGTTTACACCTTCAAACATACAAAGAGTGCTACTCACTCATGATATAAAGAGAGAAAATAAATACGACAAGTAAAATACAAAGCATGAGAAATAATAAGAAAAGATAAACCGAGAACTGTTGACAAATACAGAGAAAGAAAGTTTCATCACTTCTGACATTTTTCAAAAGTTGTTTGCGAGATTTGTTCCTTTGTATAAAAGTTTGAATCCATGATATTATTTAAAGTCATTCTAATTAGCTAGCACCTAAGAGAGGTAATTTAATATGGAAAATTAAAGGCGAATTTATGAAAAAAAATTCCAAAAAAGTGGAGTCATTGCCCAAGTCTGATTCAAATTTTGATATAAAGTTTTCCAGAACTGGATTTCAAATCTTCGACCTCCCTTTGGAATAACATTGCCCTCAACCACTAGATCAAGAGATGGTTCTTGCAAATTTATGAAATATATAATATGTAGCGCTCAAACGCACTAAACGGTCACAGAAATGGCATCTTGCATCTTACGTTGCGTTTTACGAACGTAAGAAATTTCTCTTGCATCTTACGTTGTGTTTAACAATTTTTTTCTTGCGTTTATGTTTGCTTTTAGTAAAGCGTAAGAAACGTAAAAAAACGTTTAATTTTTTAACGTCTGTCAAGTGCACAACAGAACGAAAAGATAAAGTTTGCGTCCTATGAGACTTACGTATTTCTAAAAATAAGAAAGATTTATGGAAAAAGTTGCATGCATCCTTAAAATAGACTAAGATTGAATTTGTAATATGATGAGATTCGATACAAACCTCGTCATAAAATTGACGTCATATCCACTTTATATCTCACATATTCTAAAATTAGAAAAGTTCATCAAGTTGGGTCATTTTTGTAACAACAAATGGTTGTGATTGGATTAGAGCATAAAATAATTTTATGTTGTATTCAATAAAGGAAAGAATAATTCTCACATATGCATGAATGCAAAAGTCATTCTTAGTCATCTTCATGCAAAAGCATTTAAATCTCTACAAAATACTCTTATTTATGCTCTGCACTTCAAAATATTTCAGACTCGGAGAATTCTAAACGTAAGACAAAATAAACGTAACAAAGGTGATCATTTGTGTTTACGTTGTGTTTAACTAACACAACAAAAATCATTCAAGTCTTACGTTGCGTTTAACAAACACAACAAAATTCTCTTGCGTTTAGTGTCTCGTCACGATGATGAGACGAAACACAAAAATGTTAAAAACGCAATTCACAATACTAATAATATGTATATCTTCCTCATTTGTATGTTTCATAGTATTTTAGATTGGATTCACATTACAACTATAATGGTTCAACATTTAAAGGCCACCCATTTAAGCCCTTCAATTCAAATCTGCCTTTGCTTCAACCCAGAAAAAGGCCCTCAAATCCCCAGTTTAACATCACAACAGAAGCACAAGCGCACATTACAAATCATCATCAGAATAATTCTTTTTACAAATAGTGTTGACAATTTTAATTACTGTATAAATAACATGTAATTTCGAATCTAATGGTTACAAAGTGATCCATATTTTACATGAGAGATACTATTTCCTTTTAAAATTAAATGCAAGTTCTATTATTGTCAAGTAACTCAAATTATTGGTGATTCATGCTTCTTTGATGGAATATCAAAACATGCAAATCGTCTTAACATATAATAATAAGAAACATTAACAACCAAAAAACATGTCTACAACATATTTTTCTTTTTCTGAATTCTTAATCTATATTTAATTTAATATATATTCAACTGGCATTCAAAAAAGATGTGATTGCTTTACAACCAATCTATATCAATAAATTATTAAAATAATGTATCAAACTATCAATGTAACAATAATAAATTTAGTATTATATACATTTTCAACATGTATATCACAATGAGTTTTGGAATGAAGAAAGTGTGATAAGCAAGATCAAATGAAATGCTAACATCAGTACACCAGCAGACATCATGGTGAAATTCTGTTTGTAACAGCATTTTACTGACAAATATGTGATGTATATTTCATATCTATTACTGGACACATATTCTATCAGTATTCATTTCATTTATGCGGATATGAACAAAGATGGGACAGAAAGAGAGGGTGCAAACCCCTGAGAAGATGCCATATTTTGCAATCGGCAGATGCTTTCCCATTTATTTAATTTGATGACTGGCTGTACATGTTTTGTCTGCTAACTAAAGTGCCAAGATTCTTTTTTACTATTTAACAATATAATAATAATAACTAACTATAAAATAATAATAATAATAATAATAATTATTATTATTATTATTATAATTAATTTCTATTATCATTGTTATTGTTATATGAGAGAACAGAACATGAAGAGAAGAAAAGAAAAGCAAAAGGAACATGTCTTACTAGAGTTTCAAAATTCATGCCAATCAATTTAGCCATGTCCAGATGCATTACATAAACAGCACTACTGCAGCACCATCCATTCAAGATTTATTTCACACACAAGCTCATGATTTTGACACCTTAAAGGCTAAAGCAAAACCTTGAATTTAAATAATTAATAAACAAGCTCAAGTACCACCATCACCGTCGTTCTTTCTCTCTATCTCAGACGCACGCAAGTCATAATAACAGCTCTCATAGTTAAAAACCCCATTCTCTCTCACATCATATATGACCGTTAAGTTGTTTAACTCTCTAGATAACGAATAAAATGAATCCTACACTGCCACCAACTCTGATACATGGGAATGAACGAAAAAGAGCAGAGAGACTTTAAGGCTACACTAGTTTTGACACCGGCTGAAACTTTTGATAACCTACATACCGGTTTTGGGACGTTTCATTCCACTGGCACCGAAAGGGGAAACACTACCACCGGGGTGGGGGCTTTCCTCTCTCATGTTAGGAGAATTCAGCATTGCAAGTTCCCTTAATTGCTGCTTCTTGTAAAAATCTTGCGACTCATCCTGCCAAAGATATATGTAATAATCACAATCCAGTCTCTCAAAATATTAACTTCTTACAAAACAACAATTGGTAATTTGGATCTGTCATCGAGCACTAATGGAAATAATTCCTATGAGATACAGAACTCATGCGATACATATTCTACAGAAAATTCAGTATGTTGTATGGTCATCGCAGCTGCCTAATCAAACCAGTATAAAACCTTGAAAAAAAGAAAGAACTGAAATATCAGATAACTTTACACGTTTTAAGTTCCATTAAGTTCACTTACTACAGGTTTAAGGAGTTCTTCAATGATCTCTTGTGCTTGTTTCAACCTTGCATCAATTATATTAGCAGGTAACTCAGCCTCAATCAAGATGTGTAATGGGTCTGTCAAGTGCTCATACCCAAGCCTCCCCTTCAATTTCTCCTCCTCCAAAAAGAAAAACAAAATTCTAAAATTCTAAAATTCTAAAGTAAAAGTTAGATGGATTAAATACAGAAATTATAAGGTTTGCACCTACCTTTCATTTGCTTCTATTTGCAAATTATACCCAGTGATTAACAGTAATTGCAAATAAACACCAAAATATATGACATTTACAACAAGCAAGCTAATTTTTTTGTTATTTTCAAGCAAGTTCCATGTTCAATGTGATTGAACATGCATAATGCATTCTCAATACCTGAAGAACAATCTCTTTTCTTGCTAGCATTTTTACTCATATAAATTCAAACAAAGTGTAATGTTAGCATATAAGTGACACACAAGGGTTACGACATGGTCATAATTTGTTTCACCTAATAATGGTTTTAAAAATGGGTTTATCTGTGTATATGTTGAAGTGCCAGAATGTAATTTACAAGAGCTTCTTTCATTGCCTTTAATCGGTCTGGCCTCAATAAATTCTCAAATTAATCAGTGTCTAATAATAATATTTTAACAACTATGCCGACTTGAGGGTACAGATAAGGAATCTCATTAAACAAGTAAGATTGAGATTTTGTAGATTTTGGCTGGTCCAGAACGGTAGAATACAACTTCAATGCAACTGCACTCAATTACCTTTTCTGGATCTTTAATAGAGCCCTTTCCTCGAATGAAAACCCGACATCCAGTTGATGCCTCGACTCTTTTCAAGGAGTTCCCTCTTGGACCGAGTATCCTTCCAACAAAATTGAACTGGAAAGAGATAATAAAATTATATAAACTTCTCTTCTAGAATAAACAAGAGCCAAAAACAAAAAAGCCAAAAAGAAAACAAAGAACCAGATAGAATGTTCATTTTCTTTATGTAAATCAACTTGACCAAAATTTACCACAGTGCACCGTCAATTCTGATTTCTAAACTTATGGTCATTGGACTTAGTAGTGTCCAGTAAAACTGTTCCTAGGTGGACTTGTGTTGCTGCCAGAGTTTATAAGTAGTCAAATGAGAAGTTAAAATAATAAAACATACATTAGGATAAGCATCAACAGGAATCTCTAAACGCATAATTTTCTTCACTATGTAAGAGTTTGGGCTTGGTGGGGGGCCCTGCCAATCCATTGTCATTCCTTGTGGAAGCCCTAATCTCTGTTTTAATCCAACCAACACTTACAAATTAGCATTAGCTAACAAGTAAACCATGAACAATTGTACATATATTGATCAACGTGGCCTCCCAGATTACTTTCAGTTGGATTATTTTTTTCCTTCTGTTTAATTGGGCAGTCAGTTAATTACTTAATTGTACCTAAGCTCTAATTCTGATAATACAGAAAATCTAAAATATAATGTGCGAAGTGGTAGGTTTATTTTCCTATATTGATTGAACAAAATCTAAACTTATTTGAGAGTGTTTTGACTTAATATTTGGTCCTGCACTTTGATATATTGTCCAGATCCTATTCATGTCTATCTATACACTGAAAACAAATATAACTAAAGTTCAAGGAGCCTGATTGGAAAGAAAATAAAAGAAGAGTTCAGTGTCGAAATTGAAATATGTGTATATGTACGATGGGAGAATTGAGACTACAATCTCAAGTTAAAAAACCAGATATCATAGAGGTCAGTGCAGGTTCAGGTGCAGTATAGATCCATCCTAAGTTCCTAACACAGTACTGGTTTCACTTCCTTTTATATATCTATTATTTGTTTCTAATTTTATCATTCTTTTTTGGGGTTGGGGGATGGGTCCTCATGCAATGTGTACCTTATCAATTGAACTTTCAGTGAGAAAGTCAATCCTTACATGGTAATATTAATTATTGAACGATTTATGCTCACCAAAAATTTCTCTTTGTTATTCATAGAAAGAATAAGGGCTTGTACCTCTTGTTGAAGAGTGTTCCATGGTCCGAGAGCAGGGCTACCTAGGTTAGATCGAATATTTGGCGAAGACATGGGGCTCGGGCTTCGATGGTGCAGTCTGTCATAATCCCCAAACCCATGATTTGGTACCATAGCTGAGACTCTTATTATTTCTGACACAAATCCAAATTCAATTAAAAATATTACCACAAGAGAAGAGATAGAAATACTGTGATACACATAAAAGCCTTGTTTAGAAATTTTTTAGAAGTGATATAGTAGCTTATAAAATCAGAAAGTAATTATGACAATTTTCTCATTTTAGAAGTCATAAAAATAGAATAAAAAAACTTACGTACATTCATGATTCATGGTGTATATTATCAACTGAGTCGTGAACTCAGAATAAAAAATATTGAGTTATGGAAAGTAAGTATGCATGTCCAATCAGTACTTCATTGAGCATCAATTCTAATGATGAAAACTTATAAAACTAAACATTAACTTATAAAATTGTACTTGTGGCTGACATTAAAAATGACTCAAAATGAAGAAATCAATTAACAATAAAAGCACAAGTAATTTACCTTGATTTAGTAATCGGCTACAAATTGGAAGAACTTGCACAAAAGGCCCAAGCTTCTGGTACTCTGCTAATAGCTCCGCCAAGTAGTGACTATAACTGTAAAAAGTTCATATGTCAAGTATCCTGACATCGATAGAAATTGAGGGATGGCATTTGCAAAACACAATAAGTACTACTACAGTATGCAATTCAAGTGGACATGCATGAAAGATTTTGATATAAAGAATACAAAAGAGCAATAAGAAGGAAAACTATATGCGAAATTGTACAAAATAAGATCTTATTTCAATTTGTTATTTAATTTCACTAATTATTACAAGATCAAACCAGTTTTTATATACAACAAAATTATACTATAACACATTCACACTCATCGGTTATAACAAGTGATGAAACAGAATAATTCAATCTTCATTTAAGCTAGATAATAAAAAAAATAGATAGATAAAGAAGCTACATGGAAGCAGAAAAGTTAAGAAAAAAATGATCGAGAAACAATTTGCGTGTGAAGAATCACCTAAATCTATGGAACCAGCAGGATGATAGTTTATAAACAATAATACGTATTTTGAGAATAAATTGATGTAAGATACACGTACGTATACATTTTAACTAGAAGGGGCACATCGAGCTCTGACCGGAACTTGTGAGAGGAACAGAAACACATGACTGGTAGCATAAAAATGAATAACTTAGAGGATCCAGATGCAAAACTAGACGAGAGGAAGAGAAACACACAACTTAGAAGAGAAGATAAGAGAAGAAAAGAAAAGAAAAGAAACGAAAATTGAAGTGAAGATATATATGAGGATGCAAATAGCATATATAAATTTAGAGAATTTATCCCAATATCTCAAGTCCCAAGTGTGGAAGAGAGAAATTAATTAATTATAGGTTGTGATTGTTATGTGGGTTTGCAAATAAATAAAATACCTCTCCACATCAGGGGTATTTCTAATTTGAGGCGAGAGCGGTCTGGCCGGAGAGAAGCTGCGGGCGTACAAGCCCGACATAGTAATATGCTATCTGGAGAAATCGAGAGCGGTGGCGACTGGCGACTGGCGAAGAGAGAGAGAAAGAGAGCTGCTTTGCTTTGTGTTTGTGTGCAAACTGCCAAACTGCAAAGGAAAGGTGGCGCTTACTCTCTCTTTCTCGGGAAGAAGAGAAGAGGAGGTAAGGTGGAGACCTGGCTCTGGCTTCCTCTCTCTCTCTCTCTCTCTCTCTCTCTCAAGTCTGAATGAGTGAATGAAGAGCCGCATAGGCTACGAAGGCAAACCCTGCAAACCCAACCCCATCAAATTTTGTCAACTAGAGACAGAAAGCGGGTCTGTGTGTGAGTGTGTCTGTGTGAGAGAAATACACACTAAATAGTAAATACATTTGTATTATTAATATAAGATTCGCATCTGCTTCCTTGCTTTGCCATAATCTCAATTCACAGAAAAATAAATCCAAATTGTCACAGTTGAGATTTTTGCTTTGCTATCATATGCTAATTAGAAAGTTCAAATAATATTAATATTATTTTTTTATCACTGCCCATTAATTTTTGTATTAAACATCGTCAGTCCAACCAGAAAAAAAAAATTAATATATCTTTGGAAACAACTGGATTTGCCAAAGATTTGCTGGACATGAATCATGAGCCGTATATGTACATAATTTACAATCGGCATCATACAGAGAAATTACTGAAAATATGTACTGTTTAAAGTAGGTTATGAAAGTAAATTGATTAAACGCGCTGCTTTTTAGCCGTTGGATTTTAATTTATATCACATTTTTCTCTTATGGAGCTTAATTCAGCAGCCTCCAAAATTTGAAACGTCCATATTAATTTTGGTCATCGGTCAAAAGAAAACCTCTAAGAATTTATGTGCTATTGAGTTGAATTGGATTACAGCTAGGTTTGTAACTGCCAAGAGCTTTTGTTATTTGAAAAAAAAAAAAATTAGATATATCTGAATAGATTTTTTTTTTTAATTAACAGAAAGTGCCTATCATTTCATTTTCATAACAAAAACGAAGTTACATTCAAATATAGAACAATCACATATCATCAACCAACACATTTTTACCGTTTATTCTTAAACTAATCTAATATCTTTGATTACATCAAAACACAAACACGAAAACAAAACTAGTGTAATCCCCTTGGTTTCATACAATTATCTTCTATCATTTCCCAAGCCAATCTAAATGAATGACATCTCGGTATTGACATATCTCGCATTTGCCAACAAGGCATCTTGTACCTCGACACACTGTTGTCGTCATTGCTTAGCTAATCGTTGCACCCGAACTAAAGCGAAATATGTTCCAAGATCGCTCGGGTTATATCTCTGCCTCACAATTCTTAGTTCACGCTTTGTCAGGGTTCGATCGCGCTTCGCACACGTTCACGAGCAAATTGCCAAACGCACTCAACCATCCCAGCAATTCCGGTCAATCCTGAACACCCATGTCACATCTCTCACAGCTCACAACTCACGATCAATCCTGATCCTCTACACAACTCTGTAAACCAGTATCTCATCAGTATCCCTCTACCAAACCAATATTCATATACCAGAATTGAATCTCTCTACCAAAACATAATCAAGCCCATCTCCTACTTCTAATCTGATCTCAGCATCTCCACATCTCACCCTCACATCCATTTTTTCCCACTGATAGCACTCAACCATATCAGGAAAGTCAAAAATTCACTTATTGTCTCAGCTTCTGATCATTTCCAGCTCTTAACATAGCCTATGTCTTGTCCTCATAACTAGACCCCATTTGAAAAATGATCTCAGTATCGTATCTGAGAACTGATATCAGAACTGTTGGAAGGGATTCTCAAACAGATCCATGTACAACATCGTCTCAGTACTGCTGGAAGGAATTCTCAAATCGAATATTAGAGTCATAGCATCGAGTGTCAGGATCTTAGTATCGTATAGAAACTGCACAACATTAAGTGTCCATAGCAACATAGATTCAATATTGCTACCCAGCATCGGATCACCATCATTCTCGTCAGGATCTCAGCCTCGGATCTCCATTGATCTCGCAAGGAATCATGTTATCCAAACTCGGCTCTGATCTGGTCTTTTTGGTATCAACATCGAACACTTCTTCTTCAACGATTCTCATCGAAATGATCTCATCTCATCGTATCACATACTTTCTCATCATCGATCTTCTAAAATCTCCATTGAACAACAACGTCTCAGTTCTTTGATCATCAGTCTTCATCACCTCTCACGACACAATCAGCGATCAAAGATTCAACTCATCTCAATTCTCTAAATAAAAGTTTTCATCACGAGCGCATCTCGTTATCAACCTTGTTGTGTCAAACAATTTCATCATATTTATCGATTTGCAAAACAAACTCGAATTTTAAAAGTTTGTATGTTGTTGAGATAATTACAGATGCAAGATTGAGTGCAAGCCCTGAGAATCTTTTGGTGGACTTTTTAAGGCTTCAAATGACCTCTGATGGGCCTGAAAGTGCTACAGTATGGGCAAGCCACGTACCAACTGTAGATCTCGTCATGAGCTTTCCAACACCACGAAGAACGTCGAAATCGGATTTATGAGTCAAAAGATATGGCCAATGAAAGAATGAGCAATTTCAACATCAAGCTGAATAATTATTAGATTATCTGTAATTCAGAATATTTAAATTTGAAATGCAAAAGAGTAAAGAAATAAAAAATTAGCCTCTAGAGTTATAATGTTATCTTTGACGTTATAACGCCAGACTGCCTCAATCCTCGAATCAGGCAGACAATGAAATCCAGTAACATCTGTTACGTAATGCTAGATTAGTGTTATAACGCCATACCAAACAAACCAGAAAGTTGGCTAAGTACCAAATTGCCAGTGACATCCGTTAGGTAATGGTAAGATAACGTTATAATTGTAATCTTGAAACATACCAGAATTGGCTAAGTACTGAATTGCCAAAGATAACTGTTACGTAACGCCAAGATAGCATTATAACACTATCATGTCCTTTCTGAAAATTTGAAAATAAAATTGGAAATAAACTGTGGGAATTTTAAGATAGGGTTATAACAGTAAAATTTGTACACAGATGGCGTTATAATGCTAGAATTAATTGTATCCTAATTATGTCTGATCTGGAAACTATAAGTATATGGTATTGCTGCCTTCTTCTCCACAAATTCATAGCCTTATTTTCTCTCTGTTAGCAGCAGCCAAAACATCAATTGATAAACCTTAGAGCCTTAATCCATATTGCTAAAAGCTTTGCTCTACTTCTCAAATTTATATATTGAAACTAGATCAATTTAATTGTACTCAAAGCATGCCTTTCAAAGGAACAGGTATTTCAAGCCCAGTTACTCTTCAGATTGTCAGAGTGTGAGATTTGAGAAATATTATATCTTCTCTTTTGTTTATTTAGCCCTTGTGCTACCGTATTTTTGGCCTTCTCTCTTATTCTTTGTGTGTAAGAGGGTAAGATTCAACTTTGTACAAGACTTGGTATTTAGTGCATACGACTCGACTTTGTTGCCGTGTCGAGGGGTCGAGAGTCCCAAAGACGTAGGCTCGTCAATAGCCGAACTCTGTTACATATCGGTGTCACATGTTCTACGCTTTGTTTGCTATCTCTTAACTCGTCTCTTTAAATTTATTCATCTCTAGTAAGTTAAGAAGATTGCTATTGAATTGCAAAAACTTGTTTGTCATGAAGTTATACTTATTTTGAATTGTTTAGAATAAATCGTATTGCTAGAATTGAGTTGCTTACAATTGTTTACGCATCCGCAACTTAGAATAACATTAAGCCAAACCGGTTGTTTGTGAAAATTGAATTGATATAAGTTGTTGAGACTTAGGAATTACCAATAGATATTGAATTGTGCATTAAAATTGCAAAAAGAAACCTAGATTTAATAAATAACTCTATTCACTCCCTCCCTCTAGGGTTCAACAAACCTTTCACGATCAACCATTCATGATCAGGTCAGAACCAAGGGGAGAAGAAAAGGAATGGAAAGAAGAAGGGGGAGAAGGGAGGAAGAGGGAGGAGGGGGCAGAAGGGAGGAAAGGGGAGGAGGGGGCAAGGGAGGTTTGAGCCGACCTCCCCCGTCTAGGGTTCTCAGATCATCTTTTCCGCCTCTCTCTGTTCTCTTTTATATCCTTCCGATAAGATATGCGTTCCTTAGGTATTTTACTCAATATGTATCGTTTGGTTGGAATATATGATGTGAATCTCAATACAATCAAACAATATGAATTGAGTGGAGTATTTAAGGTTTAAGGAGCATCTATTTAGGTGTACCTAAGTTTTTCCTTGTTATTTTGAGCAATATATATATATATATATTTATATAGAGAGAGAGATGTCATGGTGCATTACGAAGTCAAGATTAGTTTTGGCATCACGCTCAAATTTTAAATTCAAACAGTCGATCAAAACAGTTCAATGTGATCTTCATATTGAAATCTTACTATACACCAAAATTTTCATTTTGTAGATTTTTTTACTATCTTTTAGAGGGGTGCAAAATCGGTCATATTGGATGATCCAAAATCATTATATCAACAAATTTCATACCACTCTAAAAAATAGTAAAAAAATTTCTAAAAAAAATGAAAATTTTGGTTTCTAGTGAGATTGCAATATGGAGATCGCATTGGACAGTTTGTATCGATTGTTTCAAATTTTTTTATTTGAAATTTGAGCGTGATGTCAAAACTAATCATGACTTCGTGATTTCTATATAGATATAGTTTTGCTATTATATTTTGCAAAGCGTGACAAAATGCGTTTTGCGAATGTGATTCATTGAATCTTTAATTATCATGTTGACACAAATTACAAATGTGATCTAATAATCCACAACCACAAAAAGCGTGATCTTAAAAACTATATGAGTTCTTATTTTTATATTCATTTTTTTATTCTTCTCGCAATAATTATTTTTGGGCACGACGTCACCTCCAGTCCTCCGCTGTCTCGGATTAGGAATAAATAAGTGTTGCCAAAAATATCTTTGAAAATGTCAAACTCGAGAGTTGAGAGTAGTAGATTTTTCTTTTCTAATCTCAAAGAGCAAATAAGTTCGATGAATCCGGCGCAACTTTTAAAGAAGATGGAACAAATTAATCATTGACGTTTAGTTTTTGCAGGAAGAAACTCAAAACAAATTAAATGGCATGAAAAATATGTGGATTATATAATTTGGTGCAGCGTGTAGCTAGGAATAATAGGATGGCGCCAATAATTAGACCACATTTTTCTCCGATTGAGACTTCAATCCGAGATGAGAACAGACAGAGAGGATGGATGTGTCATCCATGGCATTTATAGAATTTGGGGTTTGCTACTGTTGGGCTTTTTTACTTGAATCAGTTGCCTGATGCTGTTCTGTTCATCGCTATTTCAACCTATTTATTTCTCCTTTTAACATTCAATCTGTCTAGCTACTAAAATCAAGTTTTCTCATAACGCTCTTCATTCAGTTTTATAAGTTGTGAATTGAAATAATATTACTCCCCATATATATATATATATATATATAGAAATGCTATTATGCTTTGCAAAGCAGGTGCTTTGAAATTGTGGACCATTAGATCTTCAATCATCATGTGCGCACGAATCACAAAGCGTGATCCAATGATCCATAATTTCAAAGCACGTGCTTTGCAAAGCATAATAGCATTTCTCTCTCTCTCTCTCTCTCTCTATATATATATATATACATATCGAGTATGGCTAATGTGAAAACGTTTGCACTTCGGCCGAAGTGCAAAAGTTTCACATTAGCCAATTTTTGGTGGTCAAAATTTAAATTTAAGTTTCTTAATAAATTCTTCATATCAATATCTTGTAGAAAATTAAATTTCGTGATTTTTAGAGCTTTCTAGCTATATTTTAAATATTTTTTAAAAATAGTCCAGCTTAATATTAAAAAAACGTTCCGTGCCGTGTCGTGTCGTTCTTTATTTGACAAGGAGCATAACCTCATTTGAATTGATAATTGTTTCTCTTTAGTGGCGTTAATTTTTATAAATCATGAATAGAATATCGGTATTTCAACTATAAGATAGTGATTATTATTTAATTATGTTAAATTATATTTAGCAATTAACAAAATTTTATTATATAATGTACCATCGCATTATTTTATATTTATTTTATTATTGTAGTCGGTTTTATTATTATTAATTTTTTTTTATTATTATTATTACTATTATTATCACCATTTCACTATTTCGACTAGCTACTATCAAATAGATAATATATTTGGTCATATGAAAAGTCAATAACTAATCTTCTACCGCTCTTCAAAATAACATTATTCTTCTATAAATTTTATAAACTAATTCATAGGTTACGCGGGTATTGTACGTACGTAGGGTTCTCAAAATCGTGTCTGCGTGTCTGAAAACGACACGACACAACATGATAAGGACACGACACGGTTAAGACATAACATGAGACTGTTCATGTGTCGTGTCTTAAGCGTGTCGTGCTTAGATTTCATACTGTATGACACGACACGACACGGCACAGAACGTTTACGAGGAGAGGCACGGCACGACACGACACAGAACGACACGAGAACACGTCTAGACACGACATATTTAAACACGACACGACATCACAGATAGACATGAATATGCACGACACAAATTTAGAACACTATAGGTACGTGAGTAACGTGACATCCGAATAGATGTATGCCATGAAGTAATGGTAGAATTTGAGAGAGGAAAGAGAGAGAGAGGCATAGGATTCCTAGAACGGTACAGAGAACAGAGGATAGGACAGGACAAAGGAGGGATGCTGCCAATCTGCCATGCACTGCCTCAGCCTCATTGCCTCAACATGCTTTCATTAATAATCTAATTAAATTTAATTGCATGCACACGTACGCTGCACCTGCCACCCCACCACTGTTAAGTGTTATTTGTTAACCACACTTGCACTACACTTCTAGCTCGATCAGTAGCTCTCTTATATATTATTACTATACTATACACTCGATCGTTTTGCACGATTCTCATGCCTCCATCCCTACTTCCATCTCAAAATCTCTATACTTTATGTTATTTAAACCCCCCCCCCCCCCCTCTCTCTCTCGACTTGTTTCCATCTTCGCTGCTTTTAATTAGGCCTCTCATGCATGTGCTTAACGATCCATCCATCAATCATCACTTGTTTTCTTATCATTTTTCTTTCTATTTTATTATTAAAATTATAGTTGTTACTTGTTCGTGTAAGTAGCTCACGTGGCCCGTCCAATTAAAATAAGGAAGATTTAAGTGGACGGAATATTAATTATTTATGATATACGTACACCAGGTAAGGTAAGAAAGAAAAAAATATATATATACGTACAATAGTACACGTGGTAGGCAACGTAAAATTAAGCGCATTACATATATATACAATAATAGTAATATAAAGTGAAGAGGTTCATTCTTCCATGCCCAAGTTTTGTATAATTTTTGTTCTACATTTCAGTGACAATATAATTTTTAAAACTAACTTTTTTATTATTTTCGCTACACAATAAAGAGATAATTGTTTAATTTAAGGATAAAATAATAATACTTAGTTAAAAAGATTACACAAGAAAAGAACATTTATTTTCAAAACTCAAATTGTTCAAATTTATCCTTTGATCTAGTTACATAACACCTTCCGTAACCAACTTAATTATCTTCTCCGTTTTTCCAAAAGGTCGCTTATCCTTATGATTTAGCCCCCCCTGACATTTTAATTGAGAATTTTGATTTTACTTTTCATTGACGACTTTCGTTAAACTTCTCGTTGCGACATGCACTAAACAAATGTACACACCAAAAAGTCCAAATTCTCGTAATTCATCTCCTCTGGCTATTGAAAAACAAAACAACATTCGCACCAAAGCAGTACACTTCCAACCAGTAAAAAAAAGAAACTTGTTTAAAAAAACACTAACACTAGACCACTGGTACACATTACACTATGATAGACCAAGCTAGAGTCTTGAAAAGAACCTTCACTAATCATCTAAACCACAAAAAACTCCCAAATAACCAACAAAAAACACTAGAAGTACCCTGAACACTACCATCGACTCTCGCATGATCAGTTGGATGAAGCAACAATTCATTCACAACGAGATCACTCAGATCGATACCAGCCGTCATCAAAACCACTTGACCTTGTCCCTCTGTGAGAAAGGTGTCCAGTTGAAGATAAACAGGCTCATCCAACACCATCATTCTCTTGAGCATTTTCCTTTTGCACCGCTGGACATGATAAGTGGCGCTTGAACTTGGCCTGTCTGGACACATTGTGCCTTTTTCATGGCTGACATGTATTCTCCATAATTCTTTTTCTTCAATCGTTCACTCCTCCACGCAGCAACTGGACTATGTATGTTGCGAATTCTGGGTCGCTTCCTCATATAGTTCGATTGTGCACCTCCAGTAGTTGGGTCGTGTAGGCCCGCTGCATCCTTGAACTTCTTAGTATCTTGCAAAGTACTAAAAATACAGTTTGAGCCCACTGGGCTTCCTCTCGTTCTGTCTCCTGACCTGCTAACATTTTCGAAACATCATTTTGAACAACAAGCCCACATATATGGGCCGGCCTGTGAACTTCTCCAACAAAACCATTAAAATGGGCTAAACCTTTACTTCCCTGACACAAACCATGTAAAATAGTTGCAACGAAATTTTCGTCTTGTCCTTCATGATTCTGCAGCGTGTGCCCAATCGAGTGGACTAGCTTGTCAGAAATTGAAATGACAGCGTAATGTACCTTGCCCACAGTGTTGCTGTCGACAGATTATCCAGTCGAAGTAGCGATGTACTCCCTAGTTCCCATGCACACAATCATGACATTACTGATAGATGTCTTAGAAAAAATCTAAATCTAATGGGGTATGTCAGCAAAAGAGATCCTACGTGAATTTTGTGTTGTCTTGTAATATTCAAAAAACCTAACACCATCAATTAGGAATTTCCTGCCCCACACGTCTGTAGATATGACTGTTTGGTCTTCCTCTGGATCTTCTGTGTCCATCAAGGATTGACATATTTGTTGTGACCCCTGATTCTGCCTATGTTGCTTCGCCCGCCTCTGGATCATGGTATTGCCTAAAACACTCTGGCTTGCAAGTTGATTAACTGTTTCAGAACCACCTGGCCCGCTTGGTTCAGGTTGGGGGGAGTCGATGATGCGGGATGCCTGGACCCGTGAAGGAGAATGTTGTTTATCCATTGGGTTTGGTGCAAGATGGTAAGCAGGTTCCTTTGGTGGTAGTGGCGGTGGTGATGGAGCACCATCATCATTATCGTTTCCCCAAACCCTTATGTAACCTTGTAGTATTACTTCTATCATTTCACCGAACAAATCTTCAATGAGGTGGATGTGCCTTGGGATGTTTGTCGGATGGTGACAGGCTATCAACATTCACGTTGGGTCATAGTTATTATCAACAAAATGTGTCGTAATACGGATGGGATAACCAAAGCCAGAAACCAAAGCCCTTAGATCAGCTCGATTCCAAAGATGGAGAGGTACCCCCACGAGGCGTATAATAGCTCGATGAGTGGTAGGAGCATATGCCATCCCTAACCTAGTATTTCATGGCTCAAGTTGGACATGAGTGTTGTCATCGAGTGAATAGGGTTCATCCCTAATCAGGAGGTCTCACGTAAAGATGCTCGGACAGACTATGATGAAATCACCAAAGTTAGCCTCACATTGCGCAATGGTGAAATCTTGCAAGTTCCTATTAAGCCTTCATGCAACAAAGTGTAGAATTTGATTTGCCAGGTTGGGTGCATTAACATTTCCTCTTACTATCACAAAGACCGATCAAGTGAGACTGCAGTCTGTCCCCATGTGGCATGTAGTAACAAATAAAGCCTTGTCTCCTAAAAAGAATATTACACAAGAAAAGAACATTCATTTTCAAGACTCAAATTGTTCAAATTTATCCTTCGATCTAATTACATAACACCTTCGTAACCAACTTAATTATCTTCTCCGTTTTTCCAAAAGGTCGCTTATCCTTATGATTTAGCCCCCCTGACATTTTAATTGAGAATTTTGATTTTACTTTTCATTAATGACTTTCGTTAAACTTCTCGTTGTGACATGCTCTAAACGAATGTACACACACCAAAAAGTCCAAATTCTCGTAATTCGTCTCCTCTGGCTATTGAAAAACAAAACAACATTCGCACCAAAGCAGTACACTTCCAACCAGTAAAAAAAAGAAACTTGTTTAAAAAAACACTAACACTAGACCCCTGGTACGCATTACACTATGATAGACCAAGCTAGAGTCTTGAAAAGAACCTTCACAAATCATCTAAACCACAAAAAACTCCCAAACAACCAACAAAAAACACTAGAAGTACCCTGAACACTACCATCGGCTCTCGCATGATCAGCTGGATGAAGCAACAATTCATTCACAACGAGATCACTCGGATTGATACCAGCCGTCATCAAAACCACTTGACCTTGTCCCTCCGTGAGAAAGGTGTCCAGTTGATGATAAACAGGCTCATCCAACACCATCATTCTCTTGAGCATTTTTCTTTTAAGTGGCGCTTGAACTTGGCCTGTCTGGACACAATGTTCGGAAAAATGTTTTTTAATTCGGATCAAATTGCGGCAAAGAGGTAAAAGGAAATGCCAAACGGTAGAAATTCTACCGTTCGGACATGCTAGTTTGCCGAACAGTAATTTTTCTACCGTTCTGACTATTCAATCGAAATTTTGATAATTAAAAAAAAGCTGTGGTAGTGCGTATCATAATTTCTTTTTTCTTTCTGTATGTTATATATTTTATAATTGAAGCCTAGGATACCCATTAGCTGCAGTAAGATTGGTCCAGCTTACAATGTAATGCATGTTCTTCCCCATGATCCTCGGTACGAATCTTTTGAGCTGTATATGGTACGGTACCATCATGTTTTACTCAGATAAGAAAGTTTTTCCCAGAACCATGGGAAAAAAAGCATGGCAATTCTAAATTATTTTGCATTGACCAAATTTTTTTTGCATTATTTTACATATAGCACTGCATTTAGTTTCGTTTTGCTCGAACTAAACGTGAAACACAATGATTTTTTGTTATGTTTCAAAAACGAAAACGAAATTTCTTTCATTTCAATGTAATATTTGCAAAATTTCACGTTTTGTGCTAAACGAAATGTTAGACGAACTTTTTTTGTTTTTGTTTCGTGAACCATCGAAACGACACTATTTGTTGCTTGTTTCACACGTTTGACGTCCTTAATGTCGGCTGGTGTTGCAAACCATCATATATTCTCATCATAATTAAATTTGGATTTATTTATGACTAAAACCAGGTGTGACAACTGACAAGTGAAATAATCTTTTTTTTTTTGGTAGCGAGCACAAATAGCTAGCACGGGTGGTGGTGATGAGTCTCGTCTTACGTGGAAAAACAAATGTTTAAGTTTAGCCAAAAAACATTTTAAAATAATAAATGTTAGGACTAACACGAACTCTTATAGACTATACCAAAATAAAAAATAAAAAAACTAGGGGTGGTGTTGATGTGTTTTATTTTTATTTACACATGGATTTAATATGAACTGCCATGTTGACAAATTAATGACAAGGTCAGAGAGAGGGGCGATTCAAAATAAAAAAATGCAAATGCAAATGCTACACTCTCCAGTGGTACCTGATACTAACCACCAGGTACCTGTGTGTCCTGGCTTGTTCTGAAATGTCCTTTCTATTTATTTACATTTATGCTCATTCATATTTTTCTTGCATGGTTTTGATGGAACTCAAATTGCACCTTAACCAGTTAACAAAAGAGATTACAAAGGGTCGCCTGAGATTTATTCACGTAATTAACCCAACCAGTATGTCTGGTGCCAAGTGAAGTGACAGGATACCACAACAAATGAAAGTATGAAAAAGGCAGGATACATATAATTAACGGCATAATTGTTCGATAAACATACATTATTTGTTGTTTTCCCTCATGTAGATTTCTGATTTTTTTGCTTATAGAATGGTTCTCTCCAAGGCCGAATTGCAATTCCTGGCGTTACTTCCCAGTCTTCGACCAAAAGTCCGAGTTATTGCTAAATGTACCAGTATTAATTAGATAGTTTTATTTGTGTAGGAACTAGGAGGAAATTCGTTTGGAGACCACTTAAAGAAATTGTGGGGCTTTCACCGGAGGAACAATCACAAGCAAGTACACAACAAGCATGAGGAGATTAAATCACTCAAAAAAGGAATAGAATTTTTTCTCAGCGCAAGAGTGCACACAACATCTTTGAAAGGAGATGAGAAAATGTAGAAAGAGAGAAGAAGATTGAATCTTGATTTTATTAATCATGCTCTATATCTGTTACAATGGGATTATCCCGTATATATAGAGTCATCATTCTAACTAATCTAATTAATACAACTCTGATCTTCTGTGACAGTAATGATCCTTTGTGACCCTATAACATTTATTCCCTAATATACCCCCCTCAAGTCAATGTTGGTTTAGCCACATTGAGCTTGTTTCTAAGATGCAAAAATCGAGGGAGAGGAAGAGGTTTAGTGAGAGTATCGGCAATTTGATCATCCGAGCAAATGAATTTGATCAAGAGTTTGTTGGCTTTTACCCTTTCACGTACAAAGTGAAAGTCAATCTCTATATGTTTAGTTCTTGCGTGAAACATTAGATTGGATGCAAAAAATGTGGCACTAATATTGTCACACCATAAAACGGGAGTAGTTGAAGTTGTTATTTGAATTTATTGTAGAATATACTAAAGCCACATAACTTATGTGCATGTGAGGGCTAGACTTCTATATTCGACTTCGATACTAGAACGAAAAACAGTTGGTTGCTTCTTGGCACACCATGAAACAAGATTCCGGCCAAGAAACACACAAAATCCAGAAGTTGATCTTTGATCTTCCAAACTTCCTGCTCAATCGGAGTCACTGTAGGCATGAATTTGTGGAGAAGAATTCTTGTAAAATTGAAGACCATGTTGAATAGTACCCAAAACGTATCTCAATATTCTCTTGACAGCACCCAAATGTGCTTCGGTTGGATTATGCATATATTGAGATACTTTATTTACCGAGAAGGAAAGGTCGGGACGAGTGAGAGTTGCATATTGCAAGGCCCCCACCAAGCTTCTGTATAATTGTGGATTGTTGAAATGTGGACTGTCATCTACTGTGAGGGAAGTTCCTGATGTCATAGGAGATGGAGTTGGTTTGCAATTATCCATATTAGCCCGATGGAGAAGGGAAGTAAGATACTGAGTCTGAGTTAAGCATAAGCCATGTTCATTTGTAGTGAGTTCAATGCCTAAAAAGTAGTGGACATTATCAAGATCTCGGATGGAAAAACATTGCTTGAGTTTATCAATACATGCTCGGATTTGTGCAGAATCGCTGCCAGTAACCAAGATGTCATCGACATATACTAATAACAGAAGAATTTGGTTGTTATGATGGGCAAGAAACAGAGACGGGTCGTAAGTGGATGGCTTAAACCCGAGAGTCAAGAGAGTGTAGTGGAGTTTGTCAAATCATGCACGGGGAGCCTGTTTTAGGCCATACAATGATTTATGAAGATGACATACGTAGTCTGGATAGCTGGGATCAGTAAAGCCCTGTGGTTGAGTCATGTATACCGTTTCGGAAAGGTCTCCATTGAGAAAAGCGTTGGAAACATCAAGTTGCTTGATTTGCCAATTAGATGACATGGCTAGAGAAATGATGACCCTGATGGTAGTTGGTCTAATAACGGGACTGTAAGTTTCTTCGTAATCGACTCCCGCCTCTTGATTATAGCCTTTGGAAACAAGGCGAGCTTTGAAGCGATCAAGTGTATCGTCGGATTTAGTTTTGGTCTTGTAAACCCACTTGCAACCGATGATTCTCCTGTCGGCTGGAGGAGGAACAAGGGACCAGGTCTTATTTTGTGCCAAAGCGTTGATTTCAGCTGACATGGCATCCCTCCAATGAGCATGTTTGTTGGCTTGTGTAAATGAGATGGGATCGGGTTTAATTGTGGTGGTGTGATGGGCGACAAAATCTCTATAAAATTTCGGTTTGTGAGTGTTGTCTTGAGACGAGTGGTCATTGGGTCAGTTGAAGAAGGTTGAGAAATAGAAGACGAGATGTGTTGAGAGTGCACACCATCTGTTTGTGAAAAGGCTTGGTCAGTAGAGGAAGAAGAATTGTTTAAATCAATAGAGCCGTTGGAGAGTTCTGGGTCGGAGCTAGAAATTAAGAGAGCTGAGTCTTGAATTGTTGTTGGGCCTGGCGCTGATGCTTGAGCTGTTGGGCCTGGCGCTAATGGAGGATCTGATTAGGACGGCCCGTCGTTGCTAGGAGTGGAGGGCTGCCTGGATTCAGAGTTTTGAGTTGTCCAACCTAGAGATAAATCGGGAGATTGAACTGCAGCAGGCTGTGTAGTGGACAAATGATGCGTTATAGAGCCCGGAAGGAGAAGATCCAATGTTAAGGTCTGCTGGGCTTCAGCATTTGAAACAAGATCCTGAGATGTAACATTTTTAAAAGGAAATGTCAATTCGTCAAATTGAACATTTCTTGATATAAAGATTTTATTAGTTGATAGTTGTAAACACCTATAGCCTTTTTGGGTAATATCATAGCCAATAAAGACACAAGGTTGGGAACGCAACTCTAATTTGTGTGATGATCGAAAAAAAAACTCTAATTTGTGAGTATTATAGGGACTAGTTAGTGGAAAACAAAGACACCATAATACTTTGAGGGAATTGTAATTAGGATTGTTGTTGAAGAGTGTCTTGTAAGGAATTTGTTGATTACAAGGTAGTCTATTAATTAAGTATACAATACTTGAAAAAATTTCGTCCCAAAATTGTGTTGGAATCGATGCATGGGACATAGTTGCAAGAGACAACTCAACAATGTGTCTATGTTTACGTTCAGCTATACCGTTCTGTTGTGGAGTATAAGGGCAGGTTGTCTCATGAACAATTTGTGGAAATTTTGTTGTGATAGGCTTGTACTCAGTCTCTCCATCAGTTCTAAGAGTTTTAATTGTAGTATTGAGTAGATTTTCAACTTGTAATTTAAATAAGGAAGATATTGTGCAAACTTCACTTTTATTTTTCATAAAATAAATTCAAGTAAAACGAGAGTAATCATCCACAAAAGAAATGTAATATCTATATCCATGAAAAGATTGAATTGGGAAAGGACCCCGTACATCACTATGAACAAGTTGTAAAGGAAAAGAAGTAGAAGACAAAGAATGAGAAAAAGGAAGAACATGTGCTTTTGCTTGAGCACAATCATTGCAAAAAGAAAAAATTTCTTTGATACAAGGTAAACTATTTTTGCTAATAATTTGTAAGGTAGTAGATTGTGAAGGATGGCCAAAGCGTGAGTGCCAAATGTTGGTAGTGGTGCGAGTGCCAAGAAAAGCCATGAAAGATGAATCTTGAGGATGAGGTGAAGAATGTTTCATCTTGAATTGATAAAGTTCATTCGAACTAGGAATGTGTAGTAGGTTGGTCTTGGTGTGATGGTCCTTGATTGTACAACAAGAAGAAGAAAAATTAGTTGAAATGGATGGATTATCAATAAGTAATCTTGATAAGCTAATGAGATTAGTAAAAAAATTTGGAACATACAAAACATTGTTAAGTGTAATGAAATGATTAGAAATACAAATTTTTAAAGAACCAATATGCGAGATGGAGAGACCTTGTCCATTACTTATCTGTAATTTGTCGGGACCATTGTAAGCAAAGAAGGAAGACAAATTATTTATATCATTTGTGACATGATTATTAGCACCCGAGTCTAAGACCCAAGTGTTAGAGTCATTGTTGGAAGGTATGTCATGCACATTAAAGGCCTTAAAACGAGGGTTAAGTTTCCAATTAGAGTCTTTATCATAACGTCTATAACAATATCTTGCACTATGACCGGGTTTGGTACAAATTTGACAAGAATTTCTAGTGTCAGTCCCAAAAGAATTTTGAGACGTTTGTGAAGGCCCAGAGTGAATGGTTGTATTGGGCTGAGAAGAATTAAGATTGGTTTGAGAATTATAATTGGGCTTGTCTTGATTTTGAGCTGAATTTCCAGTCTGTCGAAAATGTGAACTGTTGGCTCTGCTCGTGTATAGTGCCGAAGCATCAGCTGTGGAACTGAGAAAGGCAGCAGAGGAGGTGTTGAGCTGCTGATTGTTTTGGGAGTTGAGTAGTGCTTCGTGACTGAGGAGGAGCCCGTGAAGGTCGGAGAAGGAGATCGAGGAGTGGCATCGCATAGTAGCAAGAGCAGCAACGATCGAATTAAACTCTGTTCCGAGTCCATTAATGGCGGCGGTGACGAGATCTTCATCCGGGAGATGTGCTCCTATGAAGGCTAACTCATCAGCTACTCTCCTGAGCTGGAGCAAGTATTCTGAACATGAGATATTCCCTTTGTGTGCAGTTTGAAGCTGTCTTTTGAGATCGTTGAGGCGAGCACGAGAAGTGGATGAGAAATAAGCTTCAAGATTCTGCCAGAAATGCTTCGTTGTGTCACTGGAAATCACCTGAGCCAACAGAGGTTCGGTAAGAGAAGATCGTAACCATCCCAGTATCAATTGATCATGTTTTCTCCAATACAGGAAATAGGGGTTGATTTCAAATTGACCAGCCGTTGTGACTCGCATTCTTTCCGGATTAAAGGTAGGATCAATTTGAAGCTGATCCTTCGGAAAGAATGCGAGTCACAGTTGCTGGTCAAGAAATTGGATTAAAGGTAGGATTTGTGATTTCCATGTCAAGAAATTGGATTCGGTTAGTTTGATTGCAATCGGGAGATTGAGGGAGACAATTGTGTCAATGGAGGAATTAGGAGTGAGAGAGAGAGAGTTGTCTATGATGGCCATGGATCAATGGCTCTGATACTATGAAAGGAGATGAGAAAATTTAGAAAGGGAGAAGAAGATTGAATCTTGATTTTATTAATCACACTCTATATTTGTTACAATGGGATTATCCCGTATATATAGAGTCATCATCCAAACTAATCTAATTAATACAACTCTGATCTTCTGTGACAGTAATGATCCTTTGTGACCCTATAACATCTATTCCCTAATAATCCTACATATATGGTGTATGAATTTGAATGCATTTAATTTAGTTTTCATGCATGTATATAAAAAATAATCACTCATGCTCTTCTCAAACCTGTTTCTCCTGTTTAAGTCGCTTGGTTGCTTCAAGATCGGTACTGATTTCTCTCTTGGTTTGCCTTTATGTGTATTGGATTTGCAAAGATTTTAAATCTGTTGAACAATTAGGAATAACACAGCATCAATGGTAACAGTATTAAACAACAACAAAAGAAGGACAATAATCATGCAGTTTAATATTCACAATATAAACGGTGCAATTTTTTTCAATGAGTAACGAGTGATAGTAATCAAATTGAAGTGAAATTTGGTGCGAATCCGTTAAAACTTTTACAATTGGAATTTACCATCAAATCTTTAATATTTTCTGATACCAGGGGCAAGGTGACTATTTTGAACTTATCTAAAATTTATTTACGGATTAGACTTAATCGCTTAACTGATAATGATATGATTGAAGCATTCAATGAGAAAGGAAGGAGAATATTGACAGACATACATACCTCAAATTTGGCTACTTTTATATTGTGTCGGATAAATTGTACATTGATTTGGTGTTTGAAGAGATCAGGATATCGTCTAGTTCTGTTAGATTATGCCTTTGGAAATTGGAACCCCTCCGTGCACGTTCCGTACAAAGTTTTTGTTCAGGTTTTGCACAGAGAAAGTTAATTAAACGTCAATTTTATTTGAATGTTTTCTCTTCTGGGTTCTCGGTTTATTTTCGTAATTAGATAAGATGAGAATTATCATATGATGTAGGTAACAGACAAAAGAATGACAAGAAGGTCAGGATGGCCGAGTGGTCTAAGGCGCCAGACTCAAGTTCTGGTCCTCGTGAGAGGGCGTGGGTTCAAATCCCACTTCTGACAATTTTTTTATTATTTTATTTTTTATTTATTTTTTTACCTTTTTATTTTATTTTGCGGAGGAGAGGTAAGGGAAAGGGACCCACGCGCTACCGCATAGATACCTTCGGCATATGATCCCGTATTTTCAACTCCAGCAAAAGTAGGGACAAAACTGTCATTTTCCTTGACCTTGGTTCAGGTGATTCATTCATTTCAGACATTTTAATTTCTTTCCTCGAGTATTGATTAGTTAAAGTTTGGCAAAACATATGAGAGAACCCAAAAGAAAAATTTACATGTGGTACTTTGCTGGTTTTCTGTACCTGATCATTTGTGTACCTGCAAATGCAATCTTTACGAAGTTGTTATTTCAGTCTGTTTGTAGCACTTGTAATGTGACATTGAAAATTTGCATTTCTCTGAAATCCAGGCATATCTACTTTATGGCCTTATTACAGCAATCACAACTACATTAACAGTTCTTTGTGTTGTCATTCAAAGACGATATCTAATGGTATCCTGACTAAACCTTTTCAATTATCTCCTAAATATAATATTTGTATAGCCCCTGATTTTTTTTTTTCTTTAGTTCGAAGTAAAAGATTTCATGCATGTTTTTTGCAAAACTTGTATATTCACAGTATTCACAAGAAGCAGCTGGTTGTTGTGTAATCAATGCAGGTAGGATATTTCCTATATTATGCAGGGTTATGAAATGATACATCATACATACATACATGAATGAATTCATGATATTTGTGTTCACGCTTTGCTGCACTGCATCAAAAATGGCTGCTTTGATAAAATACTCTCCCAGTTGCTTATTGTTTAGCCATTTATTATTTGTTGGGACATGACTTTTCACGACCTTTTTGATGCAATTGGTCTGCTTCTTACGGATGTACTGATATGTGTTTCAGTCGTCTTTTACTGCTGAATTGTAATCTCACTCTCACCCCCCTTCTCCTTTAATTTGCACATTTTTGCTTAACAAGCTCTGATCATAATCAGAGCACCTTTTTGTTTCACACAGATCTCATATCTGTTAAACGGAATTGGGTGGACACCAATCCTTTCCCATTTGCTAACATGAGAGTTCGTAATTAGATCATGATATTTAAAATAAATAAAAAACTGTTGGTGAGAGAGGAAGTTCGCTTCCAAATACCTTGAAATAAATGAAACTCTTTTGTTAATCATTTATATGCAAGCCCTCGGCATGAAAAGAGAAACCAACTAAATCCCCTTGCATGTACATGAAAATTACAGATTCTTTTTTAGTTCCAACAGAAAGAACTGAAGAAGAAAAAAAGAAAAACAAAGAAGGTACAACAATACTATTAGCAAACAACGAAGATGGCAAATTTAAGTTGAACAAAATGAAACCGAAATCCCCTAGTAATCAAGAAAGATGATCAGACCAAACCCAAAATGAAAATAAAACAAAATATCTGTTTTGATTCCAAAATTGAGCAAGTCTGTGACGGTGTTTGCCAGCTGGATTACTATTGGGATCTCCTTGTTAGCAGACCAATGGCGGACCTATGCTTGGGCAAGCCCGGGCACTTACCTATGCTTGGGCAAGTCCGGACAAGTGTCCGGGCTTGATTTTAAAAAAAACGCGAATTTTAATGTATTTTTAATTATTTTGGTAGGAAAAAAATGAGTTTTTAATGATATTAGTGAATTTTAGCGGGTTTGTGTCCGGGCTTGATCTCAACCTCAGTGTCCGGACTCAATTGTGTCCAGGCTTAAAAAGCCTCTGAATCCGCCCCTGTAGGAGACTGAGATTAATTTATTCTGAAAGACGGAAACTATAGAGGAGTTTACATGAAGATCAAACCTCGTTTATGTCTAAAATTTGAGCCAGGAATTGTGATTCCTGTTATTAGTCATAATGTTCCCGTGATGAGTTGTACTATCTAAATTAGACTGGCACGGTTTACTTTTTCATGCAAGTTTCACTGCTTAAAAATTAAAAAGACTGTTGAAATCCATCTACAGGTTGCAACTATTCTCTGGGTTAACAACAACCGCATCTTTAACTTCAGTGCAAGTTATATTCTGTTTTGATTGGTTGATGCAAATGACAGATTCAATGTACACACAATTGTTGGAAGAAAGAAAGCTATCCTGCCGAATGGTTCCAGTTGTATGATGCAACTCATCAAACTTCGACACTCTTAGCAAAAAAAACCTTTTCTGGGCATCCTATCATCTTTTATTTTGTTAGTTTTGCCAACAACAAATTTGAGAAAGAATGTTGCAGATGCCCTTTTTTCAGTTTTACATCGAAAGTGCAATCCCCATTGTCACAGTCCTGTGGCTACTTGAGCTGAAATATGGTCTTTATCTTTTATTTGATTTACTTGTAGATTTGTCATAATCTTTTAAGGAAAAAGAAAAAAAAAGAAGGAAAAACCAATGAAGGTACAGACATCTCCTAGGAAGAAGCACAGTGAATAAACAAAAGATGCAAAATCAGTGTTCCCAAATACACCTGTTACCAAATAAAAGGGAGAAAAGGATATGCCGCATGTTTGTTTGCTTGCTGTTGCCAGAAAAGGAAGAAAGCATAAACAGCATATGAAAAAATAAATGCGAGCAATCTGCACAGACAAAATTACAGCATTAGATAACCTTTTAGAAGAATGATATAACATATGCATTTCAATCCAGCTTATCTTAAATTAGCAAACAGCATCAGGATTACCTAAAGAAGATATATAAAAAATGTTGGTACCAAATATGTACTGATACCAGAAACCAGAATAGTGTGTGTGGTCCGAATAAAAGGGATGCAGATGCTAAAACTAAGAAAAGAATGGAATAGAAGTAATACCAATCTACAAGTTCGATATACGCCATGGGTGCATTATCACCGCGGCGGTTAAATGTCTTCATGATCCTCGTATAGCCTCCATTTCTATCAGAGTATCTCTTTGGTGCCTGCTGGAACATGCAATGCACGACCAACTTATCGTAAACAAATGCCAAGGCCTGCCGTCTCTTGTGAAGCGAACCGTCCTTGGCCAGCGTTATCATCTTGTCGACATAGCGCCGTATGGCCTTGGCACGGGGCAGTGTCGTCTTGATGCGGCCATGCCTAAGCAGCTCTGTCGTCAGGCCACGGACCAGTGCCTTGCGCTGGTCTGGTGGGTGGTTCAATCTTGCAATGCGCTTCCCGTGCCGCATTGCATAAATTTTGATGCCCCTGAATGTGCGGTGGACAGCTTGGCCGAAACTCGTGATCTCTGTAGGTTAAGAAAGGTATACTCTTTTTATAAAGAGAGAGTGAGGTACAGGTAGAAAACAATGGTTACAGATGAACTTAAAAAAAAAAAAAGGTACGGGCAGTGAGGTCATATACCAAATGTATCAACCAGCAGGAACATAGTCTTTTACCAGTTGACACTGTGAGGTGTGAGTTTAAAGAACCTTGTCATGTTCATTGTTTCTGATGCCTTGTTATTTGCAGAGTAGCAATTGATGGGTAGACTAGAGTGTGAGTGGAAAATGAAGTTTGAGACAAAATACCACAATAGCGGCAAGTAAAGTATTATCTACAGTTGAAACTTGAAAGATAGATATTATTAAGAGGTGAGAAAATGGTGACTGTTGGTTATGAAATCAGGGAAGGCCAGATCCATCTGGGATTGCAGATCAGAGAATTGAGGGGCAAAGCAGTTGGGCTCCCGTTGAGGAGCGGAGGTCAGGCTCAGGCTCAGCCTCGCTGAAACGCGAGAAAGGGAATTTGAAGGGAAGCGCAGGGGCGGAAGAGCGTGTCGGAGAGAAGAGAGGTTCCATGGGGATTGAATTTGAAGAGAGACGGAAGGCGCAGCAGCGAGCAGCGAGGCCATGAGAGCTCTACTTTAGAGGCACTGTGAGAGAGAGAGAGAGAGAGAGAGAGTCCTTGGCAGCTACTGCCAAGTATCAAAAAAGGGAAATGATATCATGCCTAGAATATCCCAGAAAGTATTGTCCCAGAAAGTACAGATGACTAGAATATCCACTATATTTTATTCAAAGAGAGAAATTAGCTAAAGCCTAAACCATGTACACTTATGTGTGCATCTTTATAAATTGATACATAACCAATCCTGCACTGTGAACTTAGAAAATTTGAAAACTGAGAATCATTAATACCAGACCAAATTTCTTAAGCAATATTTTATTGTTTGAACATATATTTAAAATGCAACTTTTAAAATATTTTTACGAGATATTGAAACGAGGCAAGGAGTTAAAAACTTGGTGGCAAGAATTACATAAAATCAGAGCCGATAAGAGAGCAGGCCCTGAAAATTTCAGCCGATTTAGAAGCTCTTTATGAACGACTGGCGTAATACCGCAAGAAGTTCAATCTATCAAGAAGCTCTAAAGCCAACCGAAACAATCGAAGAACCTGCACAAGGATTTCTGAAACCGGCCGAGTGCACAAAAGGAGCCACAACAGCATTGATCAAGCAGAACAACACAATAATCCAACTACTGGTCAAAATCAAAGAAGACCTCGAAGACTGCAGAACCGCAATCAGGAGGCTAGAGGCAGCGAAAACTAAAGTCCCTGAAATAGAAGATCTTACACAATCCATAAACGAACTCCAAAAGAGCTTACAAAAACTTAGCCTTGGTGAACCCATTGAGAAAAAGATCAAGAAACCAACCGGCCAGTTCTTTGTATTCAAAAACCCTAAGGAAATATTTGATTCAGTCAACAACAAAAAATGAGCCAAACAAGAACTGAAACTGTCAGTAGACCAAGCATATCTGACGCAGACAATAACCAAAACCCTACGATTGAAGACCAGATAAGAAGCTACAGGCTAGGAAGCCGCATAGTGTATAAAGCGCAGAGAAGAATGCCGGGAAGAAGGCATTACAGAAGGAGCCTTGAGTCTCAACTAAACCCAGATGCTGAGCTAAACCTCTCTCAGTACCGAAGGGCTCGACAAGTTCCAGTAGAAACCTTATATCAAGCTGGATGGTCAGAGAGAAATCACCGAGTTTATCAACATTACTCGGATGAAAGAGTACTAGCGGTAGATGGAGCTCAGGTGGAGCTACCATTTATCTCTCAACAAAGTTATAATCAATTGGTGCAAGAAGGGCTTCAACATTTGCATATTGGTCTTGTGATGATGAGACTTTATGCACTCCATAGAAGAAACGCTGGAGTTAATGCCCTAGTAGTATTAAGAGACACAAGATGGTCTGATGATAGAGCTATAATAAGTTCTATGGAGATAGACCTAACAAGTGGTACGCAATTGGCGTATACCGCACCAGACATGACCCTAAGCATCCATGATTTCAGCAATCATATACAAGTTGTGATACAAACACATGGCTATGATGGATGTCAAAGTGGTGAAAGTAACCTCTTACTCTCAAGATCGCTAATAGGAAGGTTATCAAATACCAGCCACACTAATTTCCGTTACAATGTGGAAAGAGTGGCTGAACATTTGGCTAGCAGAGGAATCAGAGCAATCCCAGGCCAAATGAGAACAACAACAGAGTTAAGGGGACGACAGTGGATAATAAGGTCAGCAACAGCACCAGCTGTACAAAATCCACAAACAGCTAGAATAAGGACCAGAACAGACGGGTCTTTAGCTGTAAGATTTGGTGGATATTCCTCAACCGCCCCACAAGAAGATGTGATTGTAGGTCAGAATGATGAAGAAATCTTAGAAGAAGAGATGGCCTTAATGATGTTCTGTGACTGGCATGAGTCACAGGATGAGAATGAGGAAGATGATGAGTTCGAAATGTTGCAACTATTGATTGCACTACCAAGAGAAAAGCAGTCAGCAGAAGAGGATGCTGAACCAATCTGGGATAACTATGGTGATGATAGTGAAGAAGAATGGGTAAACCCATTTTCTCAGAAGGATGGTGGGGAGGAAATCGAAACCAAAGCCGAAACCATTCTGGCGGCAATGGAATACCCGTTGCTCAAAAATCTCAATTCAAAAATTGAAACAATTATGTCAACCCAATCCACAACAACTGGACCTAGTAGACCTCAAGAACCAATGATGGGACCCCCAATGTATCCACCAGGAAGTTTGAGGCAAAACCAACAAATGAATGTCCTAGAAATAAGAACTAAGGTGAACAAATTCAAGGGAGGATTTGCACACCAAAATAATGAAAGATTCAACCTAACCTCAGCACAAGCAAGCCAAGGTGTTATTCTTGTACTGCCAGAAGACATAGGCCAATACAGTGATGTGATTTCCAGATGGGAGTCAATCACATTAAACCTTATTAACGAAAAGAATTGGGCAGACAATAAAAGCAAGGTGATTTACATTGAGAATCTACTGGGAGAGATAGAGAAAAACACATGGATACAATGGCGAATGGCATACTCCCAAGAATATGAAGAATTGGTGAACATTGTTGATGATCCACAAAATGTCATTTCCCAGGTTAGAAGAATAATCCTACTTGAGGACCCTTACCAAGGTTCGACAGTGGAGCAAGATCAAGCCTACAATGATCTTGAAAGATTGGCATGCAACAACATGAAGGACCTGTTTGATTACATGAATAATTACAAGGTCCTAGCAGCCAAGTCGGGGCGTATGTATACTAGCCTTGAACTATCAGAGAAATTTTTCAGAAAGATGCCTCCTTTAATAGGAAAAGAACTTGAAAAGGCATACATGGAGAAATACCCAGGAAGCACTGTAGGAGTACTGCTGAGAATAAATTTCTCATATCAATACTTGGCAGAACTGTGCAAGAAAGCCGCACTGCAAAGAAGCTTGAAGGACTTGTCATTCTGCAGTAAAATCCCAATCCCAGACTACTACCAAAAAAACAAGAAGTATGGGATCAGAAAGGCTAAAACCTATCGAGGAAAGCCCCATGAGACTCATATTAGGGTATTTAAAAGAAATAATGCGGATAAAGTTAGAAAATGCAAATGCTTTATCTGTGGCGAAGAAGGGCACTTTGCTCGTGATTGTAAAAGAAAGCAGGGCAACATTGCTAGAGCTGCAATCGTAGAAAATCTTGATCTTGATGAAGATTGGGATATACTATCAGTAGAGCAAGACGAACCTGATAATGATGCTATATGCTCACTTTCAGAGGGGGAAGTTGGTAATGCCAGAACCGTAACAATGGAGTTGGGCGATACACCATTTGAAGCAATCTTTATGATCCACGAGGAGACACCAACTTGGAGAAAGCAACCTAATCTACCACAAGAAATGAAGGAATGTTTACATTGTTGGGAAGATAACAGCGAGGTACAACAAGGTTGCGAACGATGTAATTGCTGTTTAGAAACAACAAACAGCAAGATGAGGGCTCATTGCACAAAATGCAAGATGACCGTGTGCCCCATGTGCTCAAGATTCATATTGGGAAGAAAAATCCTAATAAGAACTCAAAGCCTAAGCCCTTATGATAGCAAAGATGAGCTAATCAATGAGCTCCTGAGCTACATACAATATCTCCTGGCAGAAAATGCCACACTAAAAGATCAATTGTGGGAAAATGAGCTAGTAGCAGACATGGCCAAGCTAGATATAAAAGGCAAGCGTAAGGTGGTGGGAGAAGTTGATTCAGATGATAGTGATGAAATTCCAAACCGAATCCCACTTACTCCGAAGAAGACCAACCAAAACCTGATAATCAAAGAAATGACCAACAAGCTCTCAGATGATGAGATTAACACTGCAGTACCAGACCCAAGAAGAGGAAGAAGAGTTATCAACAGACTCTATAACATCGAACTGCAGATGAAAATTCCAGGGGTAAAGAATTTTAAAGTTCAAGCAATCCTTGATACTGGCGCGACAGTTTGTTGCATAAACCAGGAGGTCATACCCCCATAAGCACTAGAACCAAGTGCATACCCTATTCAGATTAATGGGGTAAATTCTCAGCAAATAGCCAACCTGAAGTTGAAAAATGGGCAGATGTCGATCGAAGAAAATAAATTCAGAATCTCGTTTACATATGCATTTTCAATGGGCAAAGAAGGAGGCGTTCAAATGCTAATTGGATGCAATTTTATTAGAGCCATGCAAGGTGGGCTTAGAATTGAAGGTCAAATGGTTACTTTCTACAAGAATGTGACCACAATATCTATCAAAGTTGACGCTGAGATGATCTCACAGGCAGCAGTTGAAGAACTAGACCTCTCAGAATTGGAGTATATTGAGGTCAAAGAGGCTGTTGCATACAACTGTGGTGATGAATCACCATGATTCAAAAATAGATTCAAAAACTTGCTCAGCAGACTGAAGGAGCAAGGATTCATTGGCGAAAATCATATTAAACATTGGGTGAAAAACCAGGTGACATGCAAGCTAGAGATCATAAACCCAGACATTACAATTCAAGACAAACCACTAAAGCATGTTACACCAGCCATGAATGAGCAGTTCGATAGGCATGTGCAAGCATTACTGAAAATTGGAGTAATCCAGCACAACACAAGCAGACACCGAACCATGGCTATTATGGTCAATTCAGGTACAACAATCGACCCAATTACCAAGAAGGAAGCGTACCCTTAATGACAACACGCACAAAGACCAATACAGCCTACCAGGCATCAACACAATCCTAAAGAAGATTGGCAATAGTAAAATCTTCTCGAAATTCGACCTGAAAAGCGGATTTCACCAAGTTGCCATGGATCCAGAATCAATACCCTGGACAACTTTTGTAGTACCTGGAGGACTATACGAATGGTTAGTAATGTCATTTGATCTCAAAAACGCACCAGCAATTTTCCAAAGGAAGATGGACAACTGCTTCAGAGGCACTGAAAACTTTATAGCAGTTTACATTGATGATATCCTCATTTTTTCCGAAACTGAAGAACAACATGCCAAACACCTGGAGGAGATGCTCGCGATATGCGAAAAATGGGGGTTGGTGCTGTCTCCCACAAAGATGAAGATTGCAGTAATGGAGATCGAATTTCTCGGGGCAGTTATCGATGACAGTAAGATTAAATTACAGCCCCATATTATCAAGAAGATAGTTCAGTTTGATAATGATAAGATGAAAGAAAAAGCCGGATTAAGATCATGGCTAGGCATACTGAACTATGCAAGAAGTTATATCCCAAACTTGGGAACTCTCCTTGGGCCACTTTATTCGAAAACCAGTCCACATGGTGATAAGAGGCTCAAAACATCAGATTACCAGTTAATCAGCAAGATCAAAGAACTGGTACAGAACTTGCCTGATCTTGAATTACCACCACCCGACACTTACATCGTACTTGAAACAGACATATGTATGGAGGGATGGGGTGGAATTTGCAAGTGGAAACATAAAAAGAATGATCCAAGAAGCACATAAAGAGTATGTGCTCATGCAAGTGGGAAATTCTCGGTGATAAAATCAACCATTGACGCCGAGATACATGCATGCATGGAAACAATGAAGGCATTAAAGATTTATTATCTTGATCAGCAGGAGATTACTCTCCGCACTGATTGCCAAGCCATTATTAGTTTCTATAATAAATCGGCACAAAATAAGCCATCAAGAGTAAGGTGGATTAATTTTGTTGATTTTATAACAGTTACAAGGGTACAAGTAAACTTCGAGCATATTGATGGGAAGCTTAATGTACTCGTTGATGCTTTGTCAAGGTTAATTGCTAACATGGTTTACACCAGGAGAAGTGAAGTAATTGATGCGTTCCTATTAAGCCTTGAGGAAGTGATTTATGAAGTTACTCAGGAACCAAATGAGAAAATTTTCATTAATCTATGCCAATTAATGGAAAATATTTATTTTCTGTTAGAAAGAAATTAAAAAGGATTTGATGCAGAAGTGGTGTACCGCTGAAACAAATAACCACATTTATCTAATAAGTGTGTTATGTTATTTTTAATTTTTACAGGTATGGAAGGCTTAAGAAGAATTATTATTAGCAGCGAACCCAACAATGTCAAGCGAGCTTTCTTTGAAGCAGAAAGGTGGGAAGTCTTATGTGGGCAAAATGCACAGCTCGCAAGGTATTCCCAAACCACTGAAGATACATTTGTTCGATATCCACGAAGCATTGAAGAAGATGGGGCTATGACAGCCAGGTTGTCAGAATTATACAAAGACCAAGCTTACAGGACATGCACTCAAGTAGAAATTCTCATAGCAATGAAACACTTGCAAAAGACAAGACTTGAGGCAATGACAACTAATAACAATTGGGCCAGAGATGTTCTAGGCGTTGTAGATACCAGCATAAGGGCATTGATTGACTGCCATAATATCCTACTGAATAATTATATTAGCTTCCATTATTAAGGACCTGCTTGGTGGGGTTCTACGGATAACCACTAGCTTTTTAGAAAGTATGCTTTTCTAGATGCCTCTTTAATGTGCTGGAGCATCTACTTTTCTGAGTGTTTTACTTTTCTTTCTTTTATGGATGTCGTCTAGTGTGCCGACGCATCTTTTTCTTTGAGTGGAAGACAAGAGTAAGTGAAAACCTCTTTATTAGCATGACGATGGGGCCCAATGAGCACCCGATGCAATAATAGAGATTTTCTTCTCAAGTCTATATATTGTAACATCTTATGAAGTTGCAAGCACATCAGAAGATATCTGAAAGCTTACTTCTTCCAGTTCAATAAAACAATCAAGTTTCTAACTTTTAAAATTTTCTCTAAGTCTTAAGTTTTCAGTACATAATTTGTCCGAGAACTTGAGCCGATCTAAATTCCGCGCGATTCCCGTTGGTATCAGAGCTAGTTAAAGTAATATGGTTAGTATTACTCATGACTTTCTAATTCTTTCATTCTTTCTAAGTAAGTAGTAATGAAAAGGTTATGTATTAGTTACTTGTTAAAGGTCAAAGATATGAATTCATGAATTCAAAAGAACCACCTGAACCAGAAGGCTTAAGATTTGGAAGACATGTACTTAGTATAGGCGAGAGGGAAGAGTACCCATGAAGGAAGAATAGTACCATTACATTCGTAATATTAAGAAGGCACTCAAACATTGAGCAACACGGTTTAGGATCAAGTGTGACAAAAATTTGAGTAGAATGCTGACTCATCAGTACTATTAGAAAAAAAGCAAGAGGCTTTATAGCAGCGTCCATCAAAAAGAGAGAGAGAGAGAGAGAGGAAGGAGACCCTTTCGTTTTTAATCCCCTCGCTTTCGGTTTTCTTACTGGATCCACTGACACTGCCATGAAACCGAATTTCAAATTCCAAATTTATTACACATTTTGTTATCAGCTTAATTTCACAAATTACTATAAACTTTTGAATACCATTCAATTGGCATAATATATATGTTAAACATGTTGTGCTACCAGGTGCTTAAGTGTTTTCTTTTTTGGTATTTTGGGTTAATTAATTACTAATCAATAAGAAGAAGAACTAACCATAAAATAAAATGCATAATTATAAAGTAAACCTAAAGGTATGATTGTATGAAGATGAAAGAAATAACATGAAGTTAATCTTCCTTTTTATAATAGATCAAGCACACTCTTATGACTTATCAACAACTGTTGTCAACAGTTAGCTCAAAATACTGAGTTCAATGTTTCAAATATTTTGTCAACGGTTGATCCAATATTTGATTTTTCTGAATTTGACAAGATTTTGTATTTAGTTTCCAACCATTAAACTTAACCATTGTCAATGCTTACAATTTTTACCTATCATTAGTACAAATACAATATTGGTGTATAATAAATGCCAATGGTTATAAATGTTGATTAACTAATAACATGTATATTTTTTTCTGTGAGATACACTACCGTTGTCGACGCTTACTATGCATCAATAAATTATTTGTGAAATTATGAAAATAAAGTACTCTCATATATTGTTCTTTAATTTTTTTTACTTCTTCTTGACTTATTCTGCAACATCAAAGCTTGTAAATCTGCAGTTCTGCACACGTCTCCCAAACAAAACAAAACAAAATACAAAATTCTTTTATTATTGTTTTGTGAATTGACAACGTACATAGAAATTATTTACAACAAGAAAGCAAACAATTGACAAGGCTAACCAACTCACTTACAAACTTATTTTAATAGAATTTTATCCAAATTTTGTTAGAAAAATATATATAATTATTAGAGAAAAGTTAAAATTTGAAAAATTAGACAACTTTTATTAAAAGCATGAAAGGTACTTTTGACATTTTTACATAATATACCCATCACTTTAGTTTTAAAAAAATTATATATCATGTAAAAAAGTTATCAGTCACTGACAGCCAGATTTGAGTGAGTACTAAAAAGAGCATTGTGTGTAGAGTTGTCTTGTATCTGAAGTTCTAAACTGTAAATTGGATTGTGGATTGTGGATTGAAAGGATCCGACCCATTAGTAGCACCAACACCAACACCAACACCAAACCAACTTTGAACCTTGGCGCCAAGTGAGTTAGTAACAGTGAGAGACAGCAACAGCAACATGCACATCTTTCTTCTTTCATCTCCAATTTGTGACCATGAATTTGCACCCGATCAACCCCTGAATTTGAGAATTTGCTTAAATTAGCGGACGAATTGAAAATGGAGACAACTGTCACCAGCCTTTTTGTGAGAGCAAAGACCCCAATTTTTCCAATTTTTGCTATTATTAAGTAATCCAAGCACCTATAAAGGATCCCGGGAACCACTTCTTAATTCAGAGGTTATTCATTAACCAGGTAATTAGCGCTTAATACCTTCTCTTTACTTCTCTTAATCTGTTCCTAGCTAGTCTTGTTTGGAAATCATGTTTTCTTCTTTCTAGAGCATCAAGATCTATTCTTGGATGTGCATTTTGGTAGGAGGATCTGTTGGTGCCAGATTATTAAACTAAATTTGGCAATACAACCCCTACGACTGCCTTTCTCTTTCTTGTATGGTACACTTACATTTTAGAGTAAGCCAATAATGAACCAACTCGATCTTAGCTATAATCCAAAAATAGTCTCTAATTCACCTAGTATTATGTTCTTTGTCAGTATATCATTTACTGTTACTTCAAACAAAACATGCTATTTTTCTGTGCAGGTATCTCCTCTTCAATCTCTGCCTAAAAAAATAAAATAAAAAAGAATGTCATATCTCAGTACCACCCTTATCCTTCTCGTTTCATTTCTGGGTTTTTCGGCAGTATATGCCGAGGACCCGTACCTGTACTTCACATGGCACGTGTCGTATGGTACGATCAGTCCTCTGGGGAAGCCACAGAAGGTGATCATGATCAATAAGCAGTTCCCGGGCCCCGTCATCAACTGCTCCAGCAACAACAACATTGTTGTCAATGTCTTCAATGAGATCGATGAACCCTTCCTCTTTACTTGGTCAGCTCAGCTCACCTCAGCTCCGATTGTTAATTACAAGATAATTGTATAGCTTCTGGCAGATTTAATTAATGACTAACTCACTTTTTGTTTCTATACTATTGTGTTTTGCCAGGAACGGTATCCAGCACAGGAAGAACAGTTGGATGGACGGGATGCTCGGTACCAACTGCCCCATCCAACCCGGTAAGAACTGGACATACCACTGGCAAGCCAAGGACCAGATCGGTAGCTACTTCTATTTCCCGTCCATCGGCATGCAGAGGGCCTCTGGTGGCTTCGGCCCCATGCGCATCCACAGCCGTAACCTCATCCCCGTTCCGTACTTCCCCGCTGAAGAGGAGTTCGACGTGCTTGTTCACGACTGGTACGTACGATACATTCCCACTCATCTATTAGCTCACTCGTGGTTAATGATTAACAATTAATTGTCGATCCACAGGTATGCTGAGGATCACAAGGCACTTCAGAAAGTACTAGATTCGGGCCGTGCCATCACCCGCCCAGATGCCGTCCTGATCAACGGCAAGACGGGCGATGAGGATGACCTGAAACCCATGTTCAATTTTGAAGCCGGCAAGAACTACATATTCCGTGTTTGCAATGTTGGTCTGAGGGCTTCCCTCAACTTCCGCATCCAGTCGCACAACATGACACTTGTTGAGATGGAAGGGTCCCACACAGTGCAAAACACATACGACTCAATCGATGTGCACGTGGGCCAGTGCTTCACTGTCATGGTCAATGCCAACCAAGACCCCAGTGACTACTTTGTGGTGGCTTCAACCCGCTTCCTCAAGGATGTGCAAACAGCCACTGCCGTAATCCGCTACAAAGGCTCTAAGGGTAAGCCCGCTTCCAGCGTCCTCCCCGGTGCCCCCGCCGGCTGGGCCTGGTCCCTCAACCAATGGCGCTCATTCCGTTGGAACCTCACAGCCAGCGCGGCCCGCCCCAATCCACAAGGTTCATACCACTACGGCCAGATCAACATTACCCGCACCATCAAGCTCGTCAACTCGCGTGTGGTCATTGATGGCAAGGCCAAGTTTGCTCTGAATGGCATCTCTCATGTTGATCCCGACACCCCTCTTAAGCTTGCTGAGTACTTCAACGCCTCAAAGGCCTTTGAGTACAACTTGATGGAAGACGAACCGCCGAAGAAGGCCGGGCCAGGGAAGATCGTTCCTAACGTGATCACCGCAGAGTTCAGGACCTTCATCGAGATCGTTTTTGAGAACCCCGAGAAGAACATGCAGGTGTACCACTTGGACGGTTACTCATTTTTCACGGCTGGAATGGGGCCCGGGAAGTGGACCCCGGAGAGCAGGAAGACGTACAACAATCTGGATACAGTGAGCAGGCACACAGTGCAGGTGTACCAGAACTCGTGGACGGCAATCCTTCTGACATTCGACAATGCCGGTATGTGGAATCTCCGCTCTGCGGCCTTGGACAGGCAGTACCTTGGGCAGCAACTCTACATCAGCGTGTTGTCACCGGCCAGGTCGCTCAGGGACGAGTACAACATGCCGGAGGCTTCGATGAGGTGCGGCAAGGTGCTGGGTCTTCCCATGCCCCCCTCCTACTCCCCCGTGTAAGCAACTAAAGAGTACCACGTGTCGGATGGGGGCGGGATGGGGATGTGGCGACTACTATAGTGTAGAGGTGGGAAGATTATCCACGGGAGCTTCACTAATTAATTCTCTGATCGGTTCATTGATTATTTGATTTCATTGCATGCACTGGGGTGTTTCTGATGTTGCATCTCCGTCATTACAGTTATATTTCTTTTCATGGAATACCCTTTTGTTTTTTGAACCTTTTGCTTGTATAATTAATGTATTGCTTTGAGATCTTTATCGTTTAATCACTTGTGTCGTCTTCGTTTGTTGTTGTTGTTGTTGTTGTTTTTTATTATCAAAGTGGGTCCTTGTTAGAAGTGAAAACTATTGGTAGCAAACTTCAATTGTTTGCAAACTAGTTCAGAAAGAATAACGGTGAGAATAGCACTCCCCTCTTTACCCTCCCTCTCTTACACCAGGGGAGGGGATGGAAGGGGAGGGTAATTGGGTAAAGATGGCCTGGGAAGTGGAAAACAAGTCTTAGTTGCCTTCCACAAATTTGTTTGGATAGAGGTCTGTTAACAATTGACAGCATGCAACCCCAAAACAGAAAAAACAAAATGTCCCATCAATGCTCATATTTTCATGCAGATCATACCAACACTTACATGATGGGAAGCTTCAAGTTAAATTAGCAATTTAGCACACATAACTTAGCTATTATTGTTATCAGAACAAAATTGGCTTCAGTTTTGATCCCTCCAACCCAAAATCATGCTTATTATTATACATAATTTTGCTCCAAACCAGCACATGCTTTTGGAGTTACCAAGACGAATCATGAGAAAAGAACTTCCTCTCCGTGCACAACCTCACCAATTAGATAAGCAACCATAGAAGAGTCTGCGAGTATTGTATCAGCAACATCTTTGGTCACAACGAGCACCATGCCGATCCCCATGTTAAAAGTGCGCCTCATTTCTGCATCTTCAATTCCACCAGCCTGCAATAGTAGCATAACCATTGCACTCTATCAAGTTCTCATCCACCAAAAAGATTTTGTGCAAGGTTTTACGTTTTATTCTTGGTGGCATTTGGCATTAATTTTACATCAACATCAATTGCATTGCAACGTAGCCTTAGTTACAAGCAAATAAAATTAGGCAAAATTCGTTAATCATTTATTGAATTAAGCAGTTTGCAGACCTGTTGAAGCCAGTGGAACACAGAAGGTACTTCCCACGAGTTGGTAAAAATCTTTGCACCAAGCCCATCTGGAAAAATGCGTGGTATGTTATCAGTAAACCCACCACCTGTTATGTGAGCTATTCCCTTAACACCCCCTTTGCTTATTATATCTAGCACCTGCACAACCATGTTCAATCTTTAACTTAACAAGCCACTCAACATATTAGTAAATACAAATATTATGATGGCAGTTGTATATTAGAAAGTAAAATATAAACAAAGCAACAAAAATCAGAGGCAAATTATAAAATCATCCATAAATTGCTGCCATTTCCCATTCTAATCCCCAAATGTACACTATCCTGCTTTGCTTTGTTTTTCATTCTGTGCTCTTGTGAAAAGTTAAGACTTCATGCAGGATTATGAGGATTTTGATAAGAATTAGGTTGCAAATTCCATCCAACATTTTTATAAAAGAAGTTTATTTTTATCCCATTAAGGATCATATAGACACAGTTTGTGTTTTGCTAAGAAATACCAAAACAATGAAATCCAAGGATTATCATGTCATTCGATACCCCACCAGAGAACTTAAGAACAAAATTAAAGTGCAATACAGGAAAAAATCAGTCCATAAAGGAATCAGTGAGATCCTTCTAAAAAACAATTTAGATTAATTAGTAGCTAAACCACTAACAGCTCTGAATCAGCATCAAGAATAGTAATAACTAATAGTAACCTGCTTCACATAGATGACTGTGGGTGCCATCAATGCTTCACCAATTGTGACTGGTATTCGATTATTTCCCGGCAGTTGGTCGCTCAGAGAAAGGCCGCTCTTTGCCAAAACTCTGAACAAGGAAATAAAAATTAGCACATTACAATTCAATAAAACCTTTTTAAATTATAATCGACTGTTTAAAGTATCAAATACACTATCAATTGACTGCTAGTACCAACAAGAAGTCAATACTTATAACAAAAGAGTAAAAGACACTATATCAAGATAATTAGTAGTCCAGTTTGTATTGCATGAAGTAGTTTGACCATAATACTCAGCTTGGACCTGTTTTTCAAGTAACTAAATGACCAAGACAAAAAATGCCAAATAGAAACGGATTTTGCACTGGCAAAATTCAATATTGGTTAAAAGGTTGAATCGTATTAGAAACCATGTTGACAGAAGAAACTAACCTTCTCACAAGGGAGAAGCCATTTGAGTGAACCCCGCTTGAAGGAAGGCCAATGAGGATGTCCCCAGCAACTATATTTTTACCATCAATCACTGAATCCTTTTTGACAGCACCTACAGCGAACCCACTAAGATCGTATTCACCCTTCGCATAGAAATCAGGCATTTCTGCAGTCTAAGGAAACAAATGAGCAAATATGGTGATTAATTCCTCAAGTTGGTGGTTGATTTGCCAAGCTTAGTATCAGACCATAATAATAATAAAATGTAAACTGAAATTCTAAATTCTACCTCACCACCAAGCAAAACACAATCAGACTGCTTGCATCCTTCTATAATTCCCTTTATTACCTATCATATTTTGTGTGAGAGGGAGATAGAGAAAAATGTCAGAAAAAAAATCAAATTACCTACAAAAAACTCATTATCGTGCATACCATAAAAAATGATTAATAGTATAGCCTGTAAATATCAGACTGAGCACCCAGTCCCTTACCCTCAAGGCCTCAATTCTTCTATACAATGTGAAGAGAAACAATGTGGAATGAGGGGATATTTAGACAACTAAATGATATTGAATAAGGAAAGGAATATAATATTTATGAGTAATTGGAGTGTTTATGGACATCTATATCCACAAACTATAAGTTCAACCAAAAAGGATAGAAAGAGCTGAAACAATCACAAACTAAATATATTGGAGTTCAGAAATACCTTTTCAGCAAGGTCGACGTCAAGCTGACTTGTTGCAAAATAATCAAGGAAAAATAAAGGCTTTGCACCAGATGTAACTATGTCATTGACACTCATAGCAACCTGTCAAGAAAGGATGCACATATAGAGTGCAAAACACTAAAATTATTTGGAAAGAACAGAACATGAGCACAAGCACAGCAATGTGATGAAACCTACCAGATCAACTCCAATTGTGTCATGAATACCAGTCTCAAAAGCAAGCTTTAATTTCGTACCAACACCATCGGTGCCAGCTACAAGGTAGCTATCACCTGTAGTTTCAAAGAACTTAATTAATAAATTAAATCTTATGAGCTAACGTTAAATTGAAATTTTTCCCTTTTGTAGAAGTTGTATAGGAGACTAAAGTATGATACCAAATGGAAAGAGGCCACCGAATCCACCGATACCAGGCGCCATCTTAGCAATCCTTCGTACCAGTTCGGTACCGGCGTCAATATCCACACCTGCATCCTTGTACGTCAGCCCCTTCGACTTCGAGGCTCCTCCGTTCATGGCGCAGCTTATAGTCCGTGACCTCAACCTCTGGTACTTGACCGTCGGAGAATGCGCATGCGGTGGCGAAAGGAGGTGAGATCGCCGGATAGAGACTGTCGTAGAGGCGGTCGACGTTGGAGCTGGGGTGAGACGGCTGGAAATCATGGGGGGAGAGCGAGAGAGAGAGAGAAAGAGAGAAAGAGCGGGGGGTTTTAGGGTTTACGGTTTGGGTGGTGGCACCAACGATTGGAGGAGATGATAGATGATTGGGGTTTTAAACTTGCAAAAAGAAAAAAAGAACAGTTTTTAAGTTTTCGGGACAGACGGGCTTAACAGTCCAATATTGGGCCTCATTGGGCCGTCAGTATGGTTCCGTTTTAATTCTTTTGCATTGCAGATCAGATCCTGTGTGAATTGCACTCTTTTGTATTTATTTAATCTGAATCGTTCGATTATATTTGACGACTGACTGTTAATAATATGATTGGTTTTGTATTATAAAATCACTTTCGTTTAACTCTAATTCAACGGATCAGATTACAAGAGTGCAGAAAAAATGGATGCAGAGAAAATGAGAGCTGCTATTTGTCATATTGTTCTTCTTCTCTTCTTGTGCTTGCTTTTTCTTTCTTTTTTTCAGTCTCATTTTAATTCATTAAATATAAATGCAAGTAAAACATTTCTGGTAAGAGCTTGAAAGAGCGCTCAACTTAAAAGGATTTCATGCAGTGGATGCATATATATATATATATATATATATAGCTCACATCAAATTTCAATTCAAATTTATACAAATTAAAAATAATACACATTTTAAGCTCACGACAGCAACATTATTATTATATTATTAAGTCTCTTCCAATCCAATCAGTTCAAATTCTAAATTAAAATCCCTGAAATAAACAAAAGAATCGATGGTCCATGCTTTCATCAACTTGAGAAAAGCAAATCCGGATTTTAAACATCACCAGTTCACCCGAAAAGCAAAAATCATCAAAATTCAAATCCATGAAGCAGTCATATCCTCCTTTGTGCTTACTGCTCGGTCCACATCCATCCATCCACGCAATCACTTCCCTCAGCTTGCTGCCATGCATACTCTATAATTCTTTCTGTCTCATCGAAATCCGTGATTGACCGGTTATCGATCTCCGGTTCAGGCGTGCGCTGGCGATTCGAACCCATTTCCTCTCACAAAGAATTGTCGGTGTTGTCATGAGAAAGAGATGACGTTTCGTTTTTTTTTAAATATACATATTTATTTTGCAAAAAAAATTGACAAATTTTACAAATACACAAAATTATTTTGCAAAATAATTTTAAGAGGAGGCAGCTGCCACTCCTGACCTCATGTAGCTCCGTCCCTGCCAACTGCATCAATTTAATTCAGAACACCATTAGCCAACTAAATTATACGGATACACCATATACAAAATGTTGCCAAAGCGTAATAAAATAAATATGAAATAGAGTTAGATCACGAATATAATAACTCACTCTATTGCAGTCTGACTTGAACTCCACTTGATCTGGCCCGATTCGATTTGTTACTTGAAAAAAAACGCAACTCGATTCAAAACCTGATCCGATCTCACTCGATCCGATTCATGATTTGAAGTTTTCGACACATAGTGACGCAAAATCCAATCTGACCTCATCGACCCGACCTGACTTGCAACCCAACTTTTGTTGACATTCAAACCTATCCGACTAAAACGACCCTATCCAAACTCTCCCGCCGACTCGACTTGTCACCTCTAAATCAGCGTGAAGCCGTGAAGCCCGACTGGACGCGCTCCGCCCGCTGGCAAAGTCGCAACTCGCAAGTCTCACAATTCAATTGCATTGAGAATTTGAGATAGATAAATAAATAAATAAATAAATAAATAAATAAATAAAGGAAATATTCCCAAGAATGAGCACAGAGCACTCCATGTCTCCGTGTACTATCTATTCCCACCTCCACCACAATAGTTTACGCCATTTTACATTTTCACCAGCTTCGCAATAATCCAATGCGTTTAACTATGCACTATGATGTATCTATCTATATTCTATATCTAACATAGTAAACTGCTTGGTTGGTTTCTACCTAAAGTTCGTTAAATAATAATGTAACGTTATCAACTGCGGATAATAATTAATTGGAAAATGTTATGCTGATCTCAACTTCGATCCCGTCATTGATACCTACTGAATAAGTTCAGTTGAGTTCCGACAAAAATTTGTTTTACTTAAGATGTGTGTTGTTTTCGTTATTATGCATGTTGTTATTGTTATTATGAATCTAATAACATGCATAACAATTCAAATACTTATGGTTTATATGTTATGTTCATTATGTTTTTTTTTTGTTTTACTTATGATTTATTATGTTTTTGTTATTATGCATGTTGTTTCTGTTATTATGTATGTTATTTATATTATTTTGCATGCTAATTACTTGCATAATAAAAAAACAACATGCATCATAACTAGAACAATAATAAATGCAATTGGATTCGTCCAGTCCGCATCGATGAGCGTAACGATCCGCGTCGGTGAGCGTATCGATATTCGTTTTCAGTGGAGCGTCCGATCAATTATATGCATAATAACAAAAACAACATGCATCATAAGAAAAACAACATGCAAACTGAGCTCAACTGGACCTGTCCTACTGGAATCGACGGAGAAATCAATGAAGATATCGATATATCAGCTCCCTAATTAATTTAATTATTATTTCATTGGAAAAGGGGGCAGGGAGCCCCAAGTACACCTCTATTCATTCAAAGTCAATACAAAGCACAATTTTGTTAATTCTAATCTTAAATAAGCCTACGGGCAGTTAAGATAAAAAAATTCTAATCTTAAATAAATTTGAATAAAAAAAATCTTAAATAAATAAAAAAAAATAATAGAATCGAAATAAATAAATCAATCAATCAAATCAAACCAATTCTTTCCGTCAAGAGTGAATAAAACAGCGCTATCTTTTTCGCTGGTTTTTCTTTCTTTCTTTCTTTCCGCGATTTCTTCTCCTCTCCTTTATCTCTACCAAACTAAACTATATTTTGGTGACGAAGCCAAGGAAGAAAATAACAAATGGAGCTCTTATTCTTATATCCAGCCTAGTTCATTAAGGTTCGACTCTTATTATTCTCAATTCTCGATTTTCTTCTTTTCTTCACATTTTTTTATCGAGAGCGAATTTTTGTCAATTTTGCTTTACAAGCTGACTTTTCTGAGATGAAAGAATAATTTTCTCTCTCAATTCTTCTTTTGTCAATTTCCCCTCTTTTGTTTATTTTATTCACTTTCTTCTGCTTGTTAGAAACGAATCATTTTTCTCTGAGATAAACTAGTTTACGAGAGTATTAAATCTTCCTTTCTTGCTGCCTTTACCTTTATCCAAACTGAAAGCAACCATACCTCAATGGTCTTTGCGCGTTCTCTTAAAAAATCAAACTAAAATCGAAAATCACACTGTTTATTTTGCAGATCTGTAGTATTAGGGTTCTTTTTTTTGACAGATTAGAAGCTGAAGCAGAGGGGGAAAAAAGAATGAGTGAAGTCAGTGTAGTTGTCAGAACCACCCAATACTGGTGCCATTTGTGTACACAAGCGGTGACACCAACCATGGAACCTGAAATCAAATGCCCCTATTGTGACAGCGGCTTTGTAGAAGAAATGCAAGGAAGAGATTTTGAATCGACCACAAGTGATCTGAGGTCCGAAAGAGCTCTCTCTCTCTGGGCCCCAATTCTTCTTGGAATGGTAGATGATAACGGGTCGGGGTCAGGTTCAACCCGCAGACTGAGACGACCTGTCAGAAGAGAACCTGAAGAAGATCCTGAAGAAGATGATGATGATGATGATGATGATGATGATGATGAAGAAGACGACGAAATTGAGCGTGAAATTGAAGACATTTTTAGACGATCTCGGCGCAGATCAGCCATTTTACAACTGCTAGAGAGCCTGAGAGATGATGAAAGAGATAGAAATCGGGAAAGGGATAGGGAAAGAGAAGGTGAGAGCCTGATTCTAATAAATTCGAACAATCAAGCCATTATTCTTCAAGGGAATTTCAATTCTGATGACAATGGTAGTGAACCAGGTTCAGGTTCAGGTTTGGGCGACTATTTTCTCGGACCTGGTTTGGACCTCTTATTGCAGCATCTGGCTGAGAATGACCTGAATCGTTACGGCACCCCACCCACCAAGAAAGAGGCTGTTGATGCTTTACCGTGCACAATAATTGAGTTGGCATCGAGCTGTGTAGTCTGTCTGGACGACTTTGAAATAGGTACCGAGGCGAAGGAATTGCCGTGTAGGCATAAGTTTCATGGTGGCTGTATTTTGCCATGGCTGGAGTTGCATAGCACATGCCCTGTTTGCCGGTACCAGTTGCCTGCTGAGGAGACAAAGGATAACGGAGAAGAGAATGGAGAAGGTACTGGAGAAAGTGGTATCAGACCATGGATTAACGAGATGTTTTCATCCTCTGATGGATCTCAACATAATGCTGGTGCAGATTTGAACGAGGAACAGGACTCGCATGAAACGTGACACAAAAATTAGAAGAACAGAAATGTAAGTAATTTCTGTGTTCTTGCATACAATTTGACCTGTTAGGTTTTGGACTCTATTCTGTCATAATTGTGTTGAGGTTACTTCCAGAAAAGACAAAGGAATTCGAAGCCTAAGCTGGTACAATAACATACCATTACAGTACTACCAACATATTTACTGAGTGCATTTCTTATACAAATTGATAAACGGTTCTTTCATGGCTGATATATTTATTTTTACTGGAATTTCAGATAGAAAGGGATACCTGTCAAGTGAGAGGGGTTGTATAAATGTTACCGGGAAATGGAAATGTATTGTTTCCTTGCTTTTCTGTCACTTTGATGATCAATTTGTACAAACATGTTACTGATTAGGTCAAGATTTTCTTCTTTCTTTTCTCCTCTTTCTCTGGCTTTTATCTTGACATTGGAGAGAAATAACATACTGTGGTATATGAATCTCCAGGTCTGAGTTGTAATAAATCTATGTCATATATAAAAAGCACATGCCCATCCTATTTGTCATATGGAGATGACAAGTAAGAGTCTATGTCAGTTGCAATGTGCTCTCATGTTATTGCACTTATACAGTGAGTCCTAACTCTCAATTTTATTGTTCTTGCCCTTGTCAGAATTATGTTGGTAGACCTTTTTACTGTTTTAGCATGGCAAAGTTAATGATGCTATCTTCTAGACAACCATCGACTCGAGATGCTAGTATTATTGGTTGGTCAAGGCCAGAGATGGTGCTGATGTGTTTGGCATTACTATTGATTCTTTTTATGAAACAAACAAATGTTCTGTATTCCAGAGAAGGACAAGCATAATTGCAATGATCGGGTATGCTGCATGGGTTCCACACCTATGTTTGCACGAGTGCGGGTGCGCGTATCGTATCCGATACAATACGGGTGTGGCGATACGATAATTCTAAAAAATCTTAGATACGGGTGTGCCTTAATATATATTAAATTTTAAGTAAAAAGCAATTTAATATTTTGAAAAATATATAAGTGAATATATATAATAGAAATCATTATTATACACGAGAGAATATGATGTAGGGGTAATATGTTTTTTTATTATAAAAAATGGCTTCAACCTTACGATAACATGAGAAAACAACAACTAAAAAATATACAATGATTATCACGTGAAGTATCGCACGAGAATCGTATTGGATACGGGTGTTGCAAGTATCAGATACGGATGCGGTAAGATATTTGAAGTATCCGAGTAATACAATTCAGACTAATGGTTTGAGGATCTGCTGAGGAATTTCATGGCACCCCTTCAAGCTTACAATATCATGTAGAGTTCACTTTTCAAATGAAAAGAAAATTCATGAAAAACCATTGAAAATTTATTTATCTGCCTATCCTGTATTATCAGTTCCTTGGAAATTAAATTGACAATACATTACATGATGTAATTGTTTGCTTCAAACTGAAATAAAAGCAAAGCAATTAAGCAGTAGAGGAGGAAAAGTTAAAGGTGTAAGGGAGACGTGTGCCACCTAACACAATAAAAAACATGTTGTGTCAATCAGGTTTCACTTTCGGCTTGTACAAGGAGGGCCCTTCACCTTTTTAACATGAGATTACAAAATTAAGTTGTACATATAGTTGAACATCATTACAAATTAACTAGCCTGAAGAAAGAAGACGAGACCTTTTCTTTGAAACCTCACGGCCCAAAATCATGCAATTAAAAAGTTATATTTTCAACTGAAATTACCAGCCGAAGGTCTTTAAGTTCAAAACTCGAATCAGATGAAATAACAATATGTTACTTAAATTTGAAAGCTGATATATTGATCATTTCATCGATCCTTCCATCAATTCCAACCACATGGATTCAATCGAGTTCAGTTTGTATATTGTTTTTGTTATTATGCATCTAATTGACTGAACGCTCGACTAAAAACAGAGATTGATACACCTATCAATGCGGACTGAACGAATCCAGTTACATTCACTTTGAAAATTGTTCTAATTATTATGTATATCATTTTGATTATTATGCATATTTTTTGTTATTTTGTATATAATTAACATGCATAATAACACATGCATAATAATAATATGAATTTAAATACTGTCAAATGCATAAAAATGCAAATAACATGCATAATAATACAACTAACATACACAATTCGAATTAATTAAGTTATTATGCACATTATTTGAACTGTTATGCATGTTATTATATGCACAATAACAAAAATAAGATACATAATAATTTAAATAACATGCATAATAAGTAGAAATTTTTTTCGTCAGAACTCAACTGAAAGCGTCCAGTGCATATCAATGACGGGATTGATGTGAAGATCGGAAGAACATTTTTCTTTAAATTTAGGTAACTTAACTCTCATCTTTATCTAAAAAAATGAAACCAGTTTGTAGGCAATTTATTCATGTTTGTGACTTCTATCCCTCAGAAGAATGAACAAAAGTAAAAGAAAAAAAGTGTTTTATTTCTTTTCTAATCTATTTTCAAGCCTATCTATAGCAGCACCTACTCTGCTTTGGCTCCGAGCTATTTCCCCAGCCTCGTTTACATCAGAATTGGAGTTGGAATTAACCATCTCTTGATTTGCTCTCTCCATCAACTTCATTTGCAACCAACCTTCAACCAGTTTCATTTGAGGAAACAAAAACATGCACACTCATATATGGGGTGATAAAACAAATTCTTAGTACCAAAATTCTTATAAAACACACCCATAAAATGTATACCCTTTAGAAAATTCAAAATTACCTAGAGGAAAGCAAACTCCAGCTCCAAGAACTGAACCGACCAAAACATTTCTAGCACGCCATGCCAATGAGCCAGGCACTACACATTATTTAGAAAGAAATTGTAAAAGTTGATGTTGCAATGCAATATACAGTACCAATCAGTGAGCTATAGGCTACTCTGCCAAGAGATTTCCTACTATGGGTTCCTACTGGTGACATTATGGACATGAACTCTGTCGTGAGCAATTTTGCATCAGATTGGTGTACTGCACCTTTTTTTTTTTAACTTAAAAGCCCGTAGGTGTGTCCTGTACATTTTGTGTCCTGTACATTTTAGAGATGGTACTGGTATAATAAATGCTGTCTAGAACATATGACTTCCAATAATAATGATAAATCATAACCACTAAAAAATACACTCAACATTACACATAAGGTACCAAAACTGATATCCAAGCAGAAGCACAGAGATAGAAAAGAACATGAAAAATATGAATATATTTTTTAAAATGACATACTTATGAGACCGAAAGCAGCTGCAGTAATTGAACCAGCACCAACTATATTGAAGACATCATACACAGGCACACACCTTACATCAGCCAGGAGATTCTGCATTCCATAAAAGGTACCAGTGAACGAGCCGAGACGGACACCACCAATCAGTGATCCACGAGCAACCCGAATGAATCTCTTTTCCATGGCATCTCTCATCAGCCGGTATTGCTCTCTTTTGTCAGCTGTGCTCCCCATCTTTAGCATCACCTCTGCATCTTTACTCTGAAATAACAAATGAGGACGAAACCATAATTAGAATTTGAAATTAGCCACAACTACTGTTTTCTGTAAAAAAAAAACATGATAACTTGGGTTTCCAAAAGTGCCAAATTCAGGTATAAGATGCATATTTGTTGGCTTCTGATGCATTTGTTGAACTCTTAATGTAGACTTGGGACCCAATATGGAAAAGGGTGGGGGTGATTAACATCAACATTTTTCCAAAAACACCGTGAATATATGATGAACACTCTCAATATGAAATTAGACTCATAGTAGATCAAATAAGAACTTAAGTGAACGGAACTTACAAAAGATGCTGAAGCCTCCTTACTTCCACCATACAGTATTCCCGCAAATACCCCTACAAGAGTGTAGGCGCCCCATTTACCCATCCCCGCTTGATTTTTCGGGCTTTCCTGTAATTGCGGCAGACATGCTTTAACAAAAAGAATATTTATCACAAGCGATTTCAATCTTTTAGGGAATTATAGAGACAACCTTTTGTTTTGGTATAGCATGTCATATAGCAAGCATTTAAATAACTTACAAGGGATTATCCTACGATGACAGGGTAGCGATCTAAGCCAAATTTAGTATTCAGAACTTAACAGGTTTATGCTCAATGCAATTTCAACGTTTTTGTAGATATGCTGGCCAAATATGCATATATATCAAGAACTAATACTGTAATAAACTTTTTCTTTTAATGATAAGTTCTAAGAAGATATGCTTATATATCAAGAATTAAAAAGTATTTCGATAAATCAAAGGCAAGCTTAAGCAAAGTTTCCGCGGCCGTCTCTTCATGGAAAATGACATAAATCAGCTGAAATGTGCTTTGGCTATGAAGTTAGTTCCTATGGCTAATAAAATATTAACAAAGATTGGAATTCAGTCCGAACTGATATGTTATGTGCCAGGACGCCAAAGGGTACTGCCTCAAAGAAAATATTCCATGCCAAAATGGTGTTGTATTTTCCTTTTATAATGTATGGATTTCACTTGCAGGCAAACCGAACAATAATTGGACATAGTTACCCAAGAAAGAATAAAATCACAAGCTCTTCAGTGATCAGAAGAGAAAAAAGGTAAACATTTCAAAAGAAATGTTTGCTCATATTTGTATTTAATCAAGTGTCTGTGTAGGCGGGTCTACTAATCCTTCCCTGGATAAGATTAAATAAGAAAAGAAAGAGCAAGAGAAGAGAGTAATGGAGAGGATCTCTAACCGTTGGATCTGTAACCCCTTCCTGAGTTGATGGCGAATCCGCCATGAGCTACAACAAAGTTGATCCAAGTCGAAACCCTAACTAAGACTCTCTTTCTCTCAGGGGGGTGGGGGGTGAGTGCGCGCGGAAGAGAAGAGGTTTATGCTTATCGGGTTCTACTGTGGGGATAAATTCAACCCATTAATTGCCTACCCGGCCCGGCCCGAAGGATGGAACAGCGATATGCATGGGCTTTAATTGATGTGATTTGTGATGTCATGAATTACCTTGCTGGGCTTCTCCTCAGTCTTGACTCTTGAGCATAAAAATCATAAATTCATAATCACCGAATCCAAATTAAAATCAATACAAGAACGAGATTAAAATTAACGATTCTCAAATAGGAAAAATGTACCGATCGAGTTATAACTTATTACAACACTCCAGATTACAAAAAAATAAAACAAGGGCGTGTAGTAACAGTTATATCATCATATATCTCACAATTATAAGTAACTTGGATGGAATGGAACGTGTTATCATCACTTATTCAGTATGTATATATATATATATATATATATATATATATATATATATATATAGAATTGTGCTACTATGCTTTGCAAAGTGCGGCAAAACGCGCGCTTTGCCATTGTGGTTCATTGGATCGTGCTTTGTGATTTGTGCCAATATGATGATCAAAGATTCAATGATTTCACAATCGCAAAGCGCGCGCTTTGTTGCGCTTTGCAAAGCATAATAGCACGATATATATATATATTTTATGTCA
>CAXKVX010000988.1:0-98590 GCA_964058865.1 Eleocharis quinqueflora | reverse complement strand
TATATAAAATTTAAAGTTTATACATATAAATTTTTTTTAGTCATATAAAATTTTCGACCAATTTAAAATATAAAATTTATTGAATAAATTTTCACATCTGAATAATTAAATAATAAAAAATAAAATTAAAAGAAAATAAATGCATATAATATACATATAAACTAAAACAAAATCATAATTAATAATTTTAAAGTTTATACATGTGTCCTTAAATTTTGTTCAATTAATTAATCATAAAAAAATTATAAGTAAAAGAATACCTAAATAAAAATAGAACGAAATGAATAATTAAGAAAATTAAAGTAGAAAATTCTTACAATAAAATTTTAAATAAATTAAAGTATACATATACGCAACAAATAATTAAATTACAATTCTCTTACAATAATTTTCATATTTTATCACAACATATAACACTTAACAAACAAATAAAACGAATAATTTGAATTTAAAAACTGAAACACCATGAAACGAGTTACGTGACCCGTTTTGGACAGGCTGGAACATGGGTGGGGGTGGGGGGGGGGAGAAGAACCTAAATTCATGGGCAAGCAATAGGTTAAAGGTATATTGCTCTATTACTTGTAGCTTATGTAGGTCAATCTCAATTTAGAAAGATATAAGCTCAAATGTTAGACCTAAATCCGCACTGATTAATTTATAATTACTCACATTTTCACGATGGTTGTGGAATTCTTGTGAGGAGCACGAAGCTTTTGACGAGGGCGCATAGGATGGAGATCACATGCGTTCACTTTTATTTTTCTTTAGCTTTATTTTATCCAGTCCCATAGCGTGACCATTCTCTTTTTGTTTATTTCTTTTATTTCCGCTTCTGCTACTCTCATACATTTTTTATGTATGTACTTTGAACGTTTGTGATCAAATGAAAATATATTGTGTTGTGTTGTGTCACTGAATTGCTTATTGTTACTAATTATTTTATTTATGCTTAAAGTCTTTAATGTGCATGTCTTTGTACACACGTGATGGGGACCGTCACTTCTAATCTGTTTGTTATTTCTGATGTGTGACAATAACAACGCATTTTATTAGTACTAAATATTCTACAGTGGAGTAAATACAAATATGTCTTCATTTCTATGTAACATATACAATATTTCAAAAAAAAATTCAGAACAATCTAATTTTTTTTTAAAAAAAAATTGTATTAATTTTGGCTAGAAAATACTTTAAATGGCATTGTAATACAAATAATAAAAAATGCTAAAAACGTGTTCTTCATTTGGAGAGAAATTTATTTCATTGTTTCTAAAGAAAATAATTGTTAGGAAATTTTGCTTAAAACTAAAATATACTAATGCATAAAATTGTTGAAGTAATTGTGTAATATAACAAACGAACAATTTGTCATCCGTTAAATTCTTTTGCAAGATTTTGTAACAAAATTAAAAATTAAATATTTAATTATAAGAACTGGTCTACAATTGTTTCACATGTATAGAATAATAACTACACACCCGATGAATTCATTGAATTGAAATATATACCATTTCTATCATTTGTTTTTTGGCCAAAAATTTCTATCATTTGTATGATGAAACAATCAAATTCTCTATCTTAAATCCAAAGATAAAATTCAATTCTTAAAAGCAAGCATTATTCATTAAATGGTATCCTTAAACAGACAAAAGGATAAAAAACTCGAAATATTTGTTTATGCAATTAAAGCATCGTTATCTTAAAAACAAATGCATATATTTGTCAAATATTATCTAAGTGCGAAAATTAGCACTATTTTCGAGTAGCTCCACTATTCTCGTTTTACCATACAACAATGCAAACGCAAAACTGCTCCCTAAAAGTAAAATCCGGACCGTACAAATTTGATCTGATGACGGAAAACTATCCCATAAATCCATAATAATTGTGTCATTGACAAACTAAATTAGCAGATATCAAACATGAGGTAAGTAATAAACTTCAATTTTGGGACCGCATATCATTTTATATGGAAAAATTTGTTCGATTTTTACCTTGGGATTTATTTCGGGGACGCCAAGGATTTGTCCGCCCACTCCCCGCTCCTTCCCTAAAAAGGAATCGCGATTTTGAAATGGCGGTATTATGTCCCGCAGGTATAGATTTAGAGTCGAGAGCAAAGCTGGAAAAGGGCCAAAAGGCAGCCGATGCACACAACCATATGAACTAATAATCTCTACAAATAATCAAATATACAGATTTGATATACGTTATTTGGGAACGCGAGACATTAAAACGATTTGGGAAAGACAGTGATTCCGCATGCAACGTTTCTCTTCCACACCACCAATAATACAACGACACGTGGTAACGAAGCTATTGCCTTCATTGATAGACATATACTGATATACAGTCCACTGAGCAAATCGAACAAATTCATAAAACCAGGTTCAAATCCAAGACTCAAAAAGGAAGCGCCGCTCTCTCTCTCTCTCTCAAAACCTCTCTCGTGTGATCGTGTCCTGTAGTCGATTCCCTCTCCCAGTTCCTTTTGTTTTGAAAACCTAAGCTGCGGCTGCTAAGTAGAGACTAGCAGTCGGTTCTCTCTAACTTGCTCGATTCCTCAATTTCACCATGGACGGCCGTGTTTCCAGACCACCTAGGTCTCAATCGACCGGAGTGCGCGTGGTTGCAAAATTTGTGGATCACGGGGAAGAGAGACAAAGTTCCGAAGGTGATCCCGCTCGTATGTGCGTTTCATTCTCTGCCGATGGTCATGCCTTTGTTTCGACCTCTATTGAAGCAAAGTACAACAGGTATCTCTCTCTCCATTCGATTTGAAATTATGAACTTAACCTGTTAAAATTTGTTATAAGGGGATTTGGGACTGATTAGAACTGTCTGGATAATCAAACAATCGGGAGAATATATACCATCCCAATTATTACAGTCAATGAATACCATTGATTTTTAGTACTGGTAAATACAGGCCGATAAAGTGGTATGGGTCTATACCATTAAGCAATCTACGTCAAATGATTTGTTTACAATACAAGTGAGCTTAATTAATAAAATATCACCTTTTCTTCTATAGTTGTAGTCTCTGGAATATTTTTCTAATGGGAAAATTTCACGTCTCTCCATTGAAATTTAAAAACAACCAAGTATCACTGGTTCAGGCTTCCAGTTGTGCCACTTTTGAAACTTTATAGTAGCTTACCGACCTTAGGATTAAGAAAGAATAACCGTGTCACCCCTCTTTTACTCATTTATTCGAAAAGTAGAAAGACATGTGATGCAGGGGTTGATTGCTGTATCCTGACTGAAAATGGAGCCAACAAGGTTATACGTTGTTATGTTATATATGATACAGTGTTACTGTTACATTAAATGTATACATAATATATATTGAGGTCTTATATGTACAGTTGATTTCTTCTTGATATTCAACAAATTCTATTATACTTTTCCCTCTTGTGTTATATATAATACATTAGGAGCACCGAAAGAAGTGTCTACCAGCTAGACAATTGCTACGAAGAAGAAAAGGGAGTTGAAGAGATATATGAAGTCGAGGTCAAACCTCTTGTTCAAAGGCTATTTGATGGTACTAACTGCTGTGTCATTTCTTATGGCGTCCACCGAAGTTGGCCTGCACAGCTTTTTCAGGTGAACAATTAATTAAAATTTCTCTATAGTAATCCGTAAATATGGATATCTTAGTTTATAGTAGTTAAAATCAGACACGAAACTGTCTTAAGATTGCTGCATCTGAAGAAACTGAGATCTCGTCCAACCATCGTTAAGATTGAAAATATAAGATTGACTTACTCCAAGTTCTTTTGAAATGCTTAACTGTCACTCCTTTCTGGTTTTATTTGGTCTTTGTGCCTTTCACTTCTTCATCTCTGCAGAGATAAATAGTGACGAAGGAGGTTTCCATTGCCCCTTTTTCAAGTATATAGAGAGCGAAGAACACTTGGATGTTCTCCTGTTCTATACCAGTATTAGTGACAATTTCTGTGCTTTGAGACGATAACTGTTATTCCTCATTTTGAGGGCATTGGTACCTATGATGGGGGTACCCATTAATAGGAGAAATCCCACCCTCAACTAATTATGTTTATTTTTTAATCCAAAACTTATTGCAGGGATCTGGAGAAAATCCAAGTTTGACAGAAAGGACGATGTTAGAAATTCTGCATAGAAATGAAAAAGGCATAGAAATATCAGACTACGAAGTTTTTCAAGACCAGATATTTGATCTGCTGGAGCCGAAAGAAAAAGGTGTTCAGCTCAAGGATCTCTCTAAGGTACTGTTATTTCCCAAAATGTTAGATTTAAGGTTAAGTTCTGATTCTAAAATAGGATAATATTTCTTGTAGAAAATTTAATATACAATAAATCTGGGGTTTTGGAAGGAAAAGAAAATGTTCTTACCTGACACACTATACATAGTCCGATATTTTACATTTTTTTCTTTTATATTCTTATTGAGACACACCAATTTTGTATTTCTTATGAGTCTCATATTGATTCTGTTTCAGGTCAAGGTAAATACAGTTGATGAGTTTAAGAGCTATTATTGTCATAACGGTCGACTCATAAGAGGGAATAGAGGGATTATCGTATATACATCTCACTCAAGCAAGTTCAAGTTTCTTGATCTCGGAGGTAGTTCATCTATCAGTCTTTGTACATGTACCTCAGCAAGTTTTCTAGTCTGTCTGTACAATTTCTAGCCTGATTTTAAATCTTTTATTTTTATTTTTAGGTTATGGAGGGGCCGCAGAGAATAAATCACTCCATGCAGTCATGAAAATAGTTTATGCATTGAATAGCAAGAATTTTATTTCCTACAGAGATAGCAGATTTACTCATCAGTTGCATGATTTTCTTTCTTTGGAATCCGGATCTGTAGTCATTGCTTGCCTTGTAAGTTCGTTTCAACTTCTATTTTACTCTAGTTATTTTCCATGATTATGAAAGGGACAAGCAGTAGCGAAATGTCATGTATGCTCCCACAGAATACAGAAATTGTGTCATGGTCTTACTTTTGTAAAAACTCTGTTGGGTATTATCTAAAGAATTATAAGGGTAAGGGAAACGGAGGATTTATGCAATTTTTATGGGCAAATACAGGTTATGATGATTGCGCCTTTCTATTGGGATGTACCAAAAAAAAACTCTACTGGGTATTATTTAAAGAATTAGAAGGGCAAGGGACATGGAGGATTCATGCATTTATATGGGCAAATATGGGAAGATTTCCATCCTTGAACTAAGTAATATTATGAATTAATACTTATTTTGACATGCATTGTAGAGCCGAAATAATAATCAACAGAACAAGCGTGCTCTGATGTTGGCTTCTACCTCATCCCAAGCGGCCAACCAAATTCAGTTCAATACTATCAGAAGACCTACCAAAAATTATGTGACACCTCTGGAAAGAAGGTCTGGTTTCTCTCTCTCCCCTCATCTGCTGCTTCCTTCAACTTCTACTTGGGTCTTGTGCTTTTAAAGATGTTTGGAGAAAAACACATGATCCTCTTGAAAAGTAGATGTAGTTTGTTCTGGAAGTGCGCTGATGATTAGCTGTTCTTATAAGTAAAACCCAACATGTATTTATTGGTTATTCCAGTGTTATATAAAGATTATTTAATTATATAATACAATGTTTTCCCGGGAAGGGGAGCCTTGGCGCAGCGGTAAAGCTGTCGCCTTGTGACCATGAGGTCACGGGTTCGAGTCGTGGAAATAGCCTTTTGTAGAAATGCAGGGAAAGGCTGCGTACAATGACCCCAAAGTGGTCCGACCCTTCCCCGGACCCCGCACAAGCGGGAACTACGTGCACCGGGCTGCCCTTTTCAATGTTTTCCCGGAATTTGATTTCCCATGATCACATTCAAGATGATTGAACTCTTTTATTTACTGATTGAATGTACACAAACATACCTTGTTTTCTGTTAATTCATAAATAAGTAAAAACTATGAACATAAAATTAAGTGTAAACTAGAGAAAACTTTTACGTTTTCTTGCAAAGATTGTAAAATATGCATGGGTTTCAAAGGTAAGTGTACTGGCAAGATCTATTTCTGTTGTTAATGTTAACATAAATCACCTGATTTGTTCACATAGCACAATGTACATTTAGGAAATATTTAATTAAGCAAACAATAAATCTAGAGAACAGCACCTGTGTAGTGCAAAGTTGTCTGTTCTATTGTCATATCTACCCTCTGTCATATTTTACAATGCTGTAATGTGCTTGCATGCAGGTATAGTATGGAAGTAACTCAAATGAAACCAGATTATGAGAAAGTCAATAGGCATTCTTCAGTCAGGTATTCAATTAAGAAACCTGGCTTTGTAAAGGTATAATTTCATGGGACTCCATTTTTATTTTGAGACCAAATTTGAAGGGAACATTTTAGGAACGTGAAATTTCTAAAATTATACAGGAAAGAGTTCAACCATGTGCTCTTAAAGCTTTGGCTAAGCTGACCTTGGTTAGTATTTTTTTAAACACTTGAAATATTTCCTTTTCTTTTCCATTATTTATAATCCAGGACTTTATATACGGGTTTTTCTTTTCTGTAGGATGAAGACATGTTTAATGATACACAAGTAGAAAAATCAATATCAGAAGAGGTAATTATCTTATTTTGGTTCTGAATGCATGCCTGTGTGCTTTGCTTGTTGGTGGGCAGTGTGCATGCATGATTTTAGTGGTGGATTAGGTCTATCTCCCTTGTTGTTGAAACCAGACCAGTACCAAACTGGTCCTAATCACTGATACTTACTACAGTGATCATAGAAGAACATTAAATGATTGGTTACAGTGAGTGTTTAGCCAAAATTACCAAATAGCATACCATTAAGCATCAGTAAGTGAACTTCAGTTTTGTTCTGTTTCTAACAGGATAAACATGGAGAGTTGGCAGACATTCAAGAATCTACAATTCCAGGCGTGCAACAAGAGGTTCAGATCTTTTGCTTTTGCAGTTGATATAGTTTTTGCAATATTAGCATAAATATAGGTAAACAATATCCTTTTTCATAACGATTGTCTTTGTTTAATAAACAAAGGTTTTATCTGAAGAAAGACCTGAAGCAATTAGTACCAGCAATAAAGTGGTTAGTTTTCTGTTTTAATAGGTGCAAATTAGTTATTAAATATTACCATATATATTCATTTGAATTGTTCTGCCACTTTTCTATGTTTTAATTTTGCCTTAATTTTCTTTTGGTGAAAGGTTGATAATGAAGAATCGGCTGAAAGTGGAATTACCAATGCTCTTAACCTTGATATCCAACAGGAGGTTTTGCTATTTCTATTTTTATCTTAAATAAATTGCTAAAGTTAATAACCCTAGAGGGGGGTTAAAAGGATTTTTGTAAACTTCCTAGAGTTCTTTTTTTAGAATTTTACACAATTCAAGTTCTAATGGCAACTCTAAATTAACACAATTCAATTAATTCAAAGTTTCACTCAACACATTTCTCAAATCGGTAATTCAAGCAATTAAATAGAGAAGTGTTAAAACCGTTATGGCTTAATCAAGTACTAACGGCGGAAGCTTAAAAGTAATTAGCAATTCAATTCTTCTCAAACAACTATATAGCAATTAACATTAAATAGAGAAGATATTAGAAACTGCAAACAAAGATATTATAACACGTGACATGCGAAATTTTAATGGAGTTCGGATATTGATGATTCAACTCTCTGTGCCTCTAATCCTCCAACGTCAGTAACAAGATCGGTTTGTTCCAATAAACAAAAATGTCTCTTACAAGTTAGAACTTGGCATCTTTACACACAAAGATAGAGAACCAAGTTAAAAGAACAATGTTAACACAAAGGCCAAAAGAGAAAAAAAGAAAATCTCTCAAACAATCATACAAATGATTTTGTTTAGATTAAACAAGTGAGTTTGAGCTTAGCAAGAGATTTAACAAAATTTCAAGCTTTCAACAATGGTGGCCTTTTGCTTTTGAGTGTTTGGAATTGATTAGTTGGAGAGCCCCTTTATAACGGTTCAGATATGGCAATATGTGCTTTTTCGCATCCCACCATTACACGACGGTGGAGTTCAAAATCTGATTGTTACTTCGGTCTTTTTCTGCGAGTGGTTTGAAATTCAATCCCACTGTTACACAACGGCATTACGGTGAAGAGACTCTGTGCTCAATTGCGTTCAATTCGAGCATGGCGTTGTATAATGCTAGATTGGAGTTATAACGCCAGATCCAGATTGAACTCTTCTTGAGTCCACTGTTACACATCGGTGCCACCGTTACGCGACGGTGGGATAAAAAACTGTGTTTCTTGCTGTATAGAGAAATTCAACCTAAGCATATCTAAGCATTCCATTTTTCTTTTGCTTGCTTCATATCTTCCATATTGCTCGTCTAAGCTTTTAAATCAATCTAAGCATTACATCTCGCTTCTTGCTTGCTCCATAACTTCTATTTTGCTTATCCAAACTTCTAAATCAAAACTCAAGGAAAGTAAATGGTTAAATTCAATTTGTTTTGCAAATTATCAAATTAAAGAATTTTTTAAGGACAACAAAAGTTACTGTGAGAAATTCATGGAATATTACAAACTACAAAGTAATGATTCTGTGTTTAGTTTTATATCACTCTTCATCTTGGTAGCTCTCAGTTATGGAATTTTACTATGAAAACACAAGATATTGAAGCAATTTTGTATTATTTGATAAACCTAGGATATTTCTACTGCAAGTGAGAAACAGGAATGCATGGCTGTAATCGAAGAAGCATCATCAAATCATATAACATCTGGTATGATAACTAATTTTATTTCTTTAAGGAGTTCTCAAACACCCTTGTGGAGTTCTTTGTTGTTTTTCCGGTATACCTTGTGTAAATTTAAAAAATGCCTTTACCATGTGATATTTGTATTTTGTAAAGACAGTCCTATGGTGTTGGAGAAATCAACTAAAAGCAACCACCATCTACAAAAAAAGAACACACACACACACACAAGCGAATAACTCATGCGATTAATAAATTATAATCTTTCTTTATTTTAGAAGATTCCACTGCTGAAGAAGAGCACAGGACACCTCTTCTGTCAGAACGTTTAAGGGACCAGTTGAGAGAGATTTCTTCTCTCAAAATTCCCAATAGTGGGAAACAGTTTCAGATTGGTACACCAAAAAGGGTCAGTTTCTCTTCATGTGTGGGATTCAGGGATTCTGCATTGCAAATTGCCGATATGTCCCAAGAGTCGCTCATGGTCTGCACCACCGACTTGAAGGTTATTTTCTATTAATTTCTTTTGCTAGTAATGTAAATTAAAGGCTCTTAGTTTTGTTTGGTTGAGTCGTGAAAAAGTCTTGCCAATAATGTATGGCACTAATAATGGTTTGAAATTATCCTATCATCATGCTTTGCTCATTGGTTTTTTAATTTCTGGTGCTCGCTGAATTACCTGAGAGTAATGAAATTTAGTCATTAAAATCTTATAGTGATTCTAAAAGAGATGTTACATAAGTAGACAACACAACTGGGGTGTGTTTGGTATTGTTTTTGTTTTCTGTTTTTCGTTTTATTTTAGAAAAAAGAAATGAAAACGTGTTTGGGTAGAGCCGGCCATTTTCATTTTCTTCCATATGAGTGGAGAAACGTAAATAGTTTTTTGGAAACAACTAAAACATGTTTTGGCAGCATCGATTTTTTTTCCTCCCCAAAATGACGCTCCTGAGTTGTGGCTGCCTTTATTTTCTCCTTTCCAAAATTAACTGTACAACTACGTGGAAATCTTATGCAGTATTTTAACCTTGTCATATTTTACAAGTAACCAATCTATCATACTAACAAGTTAACTTGTACTAAAATCATCCACAATTAATATTTAATTCATATTATCGTTGTGGATTTTTTTTCCTCATGATCCGGTTAAATTTTGGTTTTTAAAATATTATGATGAATATTTATGTATATGAAATAATATAGTATGAATATCGGTTGTTTCTATATTTCATTGTTTCTTTTGAAATATAGGTTGGTTACCAAACATAAATGGTAACTTTTAAAATGGAAACAGAGGTTTCAAAAACGGAAGAGGTTAAAATCAGAAACTTGTTTTCTGTTTTTGAAAAATAAAAAACTAACAAATGAAAACAGTACCAAACGCACCCTTAGTTGTATTCCCCAATGTTGATTGAGCAAAGGAGTATTGCTTATGAACCCTTCTTTTTGCATGCTGGTATTCTCTTCTTTTTTCTTCTTCATTTTCTTTTTCCTAAAAGAACAACAGTTGCCAAATTGGCAATAAATTAAGGTGCATCGTTTTTCATTTATTGCAGAAATCTTTGCAGAGAGGGTGCTTGACATATATAAACAGTGCAAATAAGTAAGCACCTTTAATGCTTTCCCCCAACCCAAATCGTAAACAACAATTCATTGTTTTCGTGTTTGTTTCAAATGAATCATGTAGAATCTCATTTTGTTTATTTCTGTTTAATTACAGAGGGGACCTTAAGCGCTTGAAGGTGAGTTTAGTTTTTTGTAATTGATTTTTTTTCATTTCGTGTTACATTTATTTAAAAACTTCAAGTTAATGCTTAATTTTCCCTTCTTGTCCAGGGAATAGGTGAGGTGAGAGCAAACAGGATACTTCAGCTCCGTGATAATAATCCAGAACCTTTTAAAGATGTAAGATCATTTCAAATTAATTTTGTTCAACTGAATTTTTTAAAGCTGTAAGATGTTTGAAATTACATTAGAATATTATTATATATACACTATGTCAAATATTGTTCCCACTATATATTCAGAAATAAAAAAATGCCTTTATTTAACCCTCCTTTTGGAAGAGGCTCCAATAAGGTGGTTTCGGAAATTGATCATTTTCTAGCATCAGGACTATCACAATAAGTATTGAATTCTTTAAGTTTGGTTGAGCAAACACAAAATTTTTTATTTAAAAAAGGGACCCTTTATGTTCTTTTTTCTGTGACTTTCGTTATGTGCAACAAGTTTAATTTTTCCTTTGGCTTCAGGTTGAAGATCTCAAGAACATTGGTATCACTCCAAGACAGGTAATAATCTCTCAATTTTTTTTATAAAACAATTCTGAGGTTTAAATTGTATATCAATAGGATCATGTCCAGTTAAACAAAATACATTTCTTGTATTTACCAGTTCGGCACCAATTGTTGTTTCTCTTAACTTCTCAGCAATTCTGTACAAAGTACTTCACCTGACAATATGTTGGATTGATCTCAAGAGATGACTTTCTAATTTATTTTACTGACAAACACTTATTTTATCCTTTTTTTCTGGCAGTTTGATAAGATGGTGTTGAACTTTTTTGAAGATTGCTAAGCAGTTAACTTCACTATATGTTGGATTGATTTCAGGAGACGTGTATTCTTCTGTGTGCGCTTTGTGTATTCTCATAGCAAAATGTTCATTATTGCTATGCCTCCCGTAGTAACTTGGTTTCTGTCCCATTTTCTTTTTTTCTTTTTAAGAACTTGGTAGGGAATGTGAAGGTTTTCATCCAGTTTTTGTACTTTTGTTGCCCCTTCTTGATTACACATTTGTAGTTTAGCCAGCATAACAAGTGAAAGTATTCTGATACTAGAACGCCTCGGTTTGTGTGTTTTCCCCTTCTCTCTCTCTAAGAAACCCTCTCCTCTCCTTTTCTTCTTTCTTCCCTCTCAAAATCTATCTTCCTTTATACTTAATCTTTTCCTCCCTTTTTTCTCTTGTAATTCATACTCATCACGCTTATCTATTGATTGCACATCTTCATCTTCAATATGCCACGAAACAATTACTTTCACTCTCCTTTGGTTTGTACTGTCATGATTGATACAAAAACAGATTCTACCAGCATTGATCTCAGGGAAAAGTTGGTTGAAGTTGTCAGACTGGTTGATGAAGCTTCACCTGAGATGGGAAATAGAGGTTGGACTCACTAAAGAGACATTTACTGGCTGTATTTCAAGGAAATATAGTTCGCATTCAATTTCTGCAAATAACAAACAAAGCATACCTACTTATTCTCTGGGATTTGCAACGTGATCAAGTTTTTGAAGAAACTTACAAATGGGGTCGACATAATCTTTTCTTTGCAAGCTTGGCAGTAGCTGTCAAGGTTGAAATTAAAAACAGAACTGTCAACTATCTCATACAGACCTTTAGAAAAAAACCTCATGCTATCCCAAAAAAAAAAAACATCCCTGTCCCATGGTACCCCTAAACATCCTTGTCCCATGGATGAAAGCTTGTCAGCATCTCAGTTCAGTACATCCAACGGGAAAATATAGGAAACCTAAATAAACTAGCAAAAAACATCCAAAGCTAACAGAATTTGAGCCATAGGTCTGTGTCTTGAGCAACTTGCGAGGCTAACTGTTTGGGTGGTATCCTCCTTGGTGATTCTTCAAAAATGATCCTATTTCTTGCTTTCCAGATTGCCCAAAGCATTGCTGCAAATGCGACTGGCACTTCTGTAGTTGGGAGCTCTCCAGAGACCATTCTCGTCGGGCTAGCTGGAGTATGGTTGACATGTTTGATGCTGGCTTGAAAAGGCTTATGTGAAGCTGCAATTGGAGATAGAACCAGACTCCTATCGCATAGGGGCATAGGAAGAACAGATGAATTATTGATTCAACTAGGCAATTGCTACACATGACACATTGGGGTCGCATAGCATGTGTCGCCTTAGCATGGTATCGTGTGAGGATCTTGTTTTGCAGCAGCAAGAAAACAAAAATCTTGACTGTCGTCGAGGCTTTGACTTTCCAAAGCCACCTCCAGTCAAGGACGGAGCTACATGAGGCTAGGGGGTGATAGTCGTTCCATCCTGGAATTTTTTTTCGCCAAAAAATCTTGTGTATTTGTACGATTTGTCAAATTTTTTAGCAAAATAACCATGTATATTTAAAAATGTGCAACATTTTGCCCCTCTTTGGAAAAAAATGATAGATTTTGTCCCTCTCTGACGAAAATCCTGAATCCGCCTCTGCCTCCAGCTAGGTGTTACAAGACCTGCTCCAACAATCACATCGTAGAAAAGACTTTGCTGAATATGTAGCCATTGTGTTCCATCGCCACATTAGAGAATCACTTTCTTGGCTGAAATGAGTTGAGAGCAACTTTGCTGCTCTGTGTGCATCATGGTAGTTCCGTGGATGAGGCATCAATTCCTCCAGAATATTAATTGCCTCACTAATCGAGATTTGTGGAAACCTCAGTCTTTTTGACCCATTGATATCCTCTTTTATCGGTTCTCCTGCCCACGCGTCTTGCCAGAATGAGATAGAGAGACCATTGCCTATCGGCCATTTTGTACTCCAACGAAATTGCCAGAACAACCTTTGCAATGAGCGCCAGAAAAATAACCCTGACTTCCTCCAGAACATAGGTCCTACCTCACATGTCCCCTTCTAGTAGATTTTGATTGCTACATTAGTCCATAGACTATTTGGCACTGTGTATGCCTTCCCCCACCAACGGAGCAGCAATGCCTTGTTGTGTAGCCTTAAGTCTGTCATCCCCAGCCCCCACCCCCATTTCTTTGGCTTGCATACCATTTCTCAATTTAGCAATGGGGTGCTTTTCCTATCACTATTTGATCCCCAAAGGAAGTCTCGACGGATTTTGTCTGGAGTCTTCATCACCCATTGCGGGATTTGGAAACAACACATGAAATATATGAGTATTGCTGATGCCACTGAGTTGATCAATTGAAGTCTGCCCCCTCTAGAGATTAGTCTGCTCTTCCAGCCTTGGAGTTTCATTTCCACTTTTTCGATTAAACTTGCATAGTCTTGTCTGGAAGTGTAGTATGCCTTTGATATGAGGCAGTTGGTCCTCATCGATGTTGATTGGAATAAAGGTACTTTTTGGGAGATTAATGTTGAGGCCAGAGAGTGTCGCAAAAAGGCGAATGATTACCTTGATCAACAGAAGTGTGTGATTGTCTGTACTTGCCAATATAGCCGTGTCATCGGCATATTGCAGGGCTATGATGGATCGTGGCAGTTTTGCAGATAACTGGGTTGTAAGCGTGATCTCTGTTGCTTGTAGCATTCTTTGGAGGACATCTACCCCCAGAATAAAAAGCATTGGTGAAAGTGCATCACCTTGCCATAACCCCCTCTGGTGGGTAAAGAACTTGCCACATGATCCATTAATTACCACCCTAGAGGAAGCATTTTCTAGCTGTTTGATCTAGCATATCCAAATTTGGGGAAAGCCTCTGGCTATCATTATGCTGTAAATGAATTCCCAATTGATGGTATCGAAGGCCTTCTCAAAATCAATTTTTAGTAACAATGCTTGGTTTCTGCTCTGTTCTATTTTGATTATCATCTTTCTAAGTGCCACGAAATTGTCGGTAATGTGCCTACCATGCACAAAAGTCGTCTGGTTCGGGTGGATCAGATTAGGGAGTTTTTGGCGAAGCCTGTTGGTGAGTGTTTTGGAGATTAATTTGGGGAGTGTGCTAAGCACACTATTAGGTCGATAGTTGGTCATTGTTTCTGCATTTTCGTTTTTGGGTATCATAATAGTGTTGGCTCGGTTTGTGAGATCCAAACTTCCTTCATCAGTGTATGTATGTGAATTTTGAAGCAAGACCAGTATTTGTGTAAGTATTCAACAGGTAGCCCGTCAGGGCCCGACGCTTTGTTTTTGGCCAGCTGATTAACACTTCTCTCAATTTCTGAAGGGGCAAAAGGCTCAGCGAGGTCAGGCATGGAATACACCTGTATCTTCTTCTCAAGGACTTTCTGCAAAGTTTCTCCCTCTCCCTCACTCGTCTCAAGATAATTTCATATTCTCTTTCTCTTAAGCTTTCTCTTAAGCTTGCTAACAACACATTTCAATGTTCAATGTTCATGTGTTCAAAATAATATAAACACAACATTCAATGGCCATTATTATTTATTAATTCAAAATTAATTCACTGATCAATATTGAAATGATTGCACTTTCAATTTATTCACTGATCGCTTTCTTGATTCAGTTAAATTTAGTTTTTTTTTGTTAGGGTTTAGGGTATAATCACTTATGTAATCACTTTGTTCACTTATGAGTTGCTTTCATTGTTAGCCTGACTCTGAATTTCTCTAGTCTTTGTTCCCTGCATCATTGTCATCACTGTTTTTTTAGAAATATTCAATGTTATATAGTAATAGTCTAATAGATGGACCAATTATATTAATTTGTTTACTTGTCACATTCACTGTTTTTTACAAAACAGATGGACCCATTAGAAAAAACACGACAGGTGGTCTAGATCGTCCTAAGGGAGATCCATAAGTACAATATTGTGTATCCTGGCTTGTTGTCTGTCTCCAAGGACCTGAACTGGTTAACATCAGTCAGGCCTTCCTAGAGCAGTAATAAGAGGAAAAAGGGCATGGACAAGGCAAGGAAAATGGCAAAGGCAGCAAGGACAAGGACAATGACAACAAAGACAAGGGTAAGAAGATAAGGGAGTGAGACTATCAATCTGACAGTAAGAATTTCTAAAATTAAAATACAATTTTTGAAAATCAATGTTAATTATTTATTAAATATTGTTTTAAAATATAATTTCTGAAAATACAATAGTAAGAACATTCTTTATTTATTTCAGGTTCTGTAGATTGAAATATGTTGGAGCAATTGAAGGAATTAGATGATGAAGATGATGAGGATGATGAGACCTTTGAATGGGGAAACCTTGGGAGTGGAACTAGAGTCCTTGAGGGAGGACCAATGTTGTCACTTGTTTGTATATGATTTAACTCCTGACTCTTTTGATTTTGTTGGTATAGGGACATAGCCACATAGGGTTTATGCGGGAGTTTTTCGTTTGTCTAAACTCTGATTTGGTGAAATACAGTGAATTTTATTTTTGGAAGAAAACAATGAAGTTATGTTGTTTTATATTTTGCTATAATATTGATGTTAGTTTGCATGTAATATTGCCTATTTTTCAGAGTTTTTCCTAATTTTTTTGGCCCTGTTATGCACTGTTAGTTGCATGTTAAACATTAAAAAATTAAACATTTTTAATGTTTCTTATGTTTAACTTAAGAATTTTTTTAAACGTGACGTAAGACGCAAGAGAAAATCCTTATGTTCTTAAAACAGAACGTAAGACGCAAGAGAATATTTGCGTGATCGTTTCGTGCGTTTGACAATGCTATTCATTACTATAATTATTCTTGTTGTAAATACCAATTAAATTGATGATAATACTTATGTCAAGTTTTAATTAATACATTTTACTTTTGAGATCCGATAAATATTATTTGGATAAAAAGTTAAAAGTTATTCTCTATGCCAAATATGCCAAATGGAGCCAACGGCTCTTTGTAAAATGTTTGCCGGGATTTATTTCGAAGACGCCAGGAATTGAGCGGTATTATGTTCCGCAGGTACAGATCTGGAGTCGAGCAAAACTGAAAAAGGCAGCCTGTGGCATGTCACCTGTGCACATAATTAATAATACAAATAATATACAACCACGAGGTATGTTATTTGCATCCGCGAGATACCAAAACGATTTGGGGGAAGGCAGGGACTACAGTTAGGGATGTGAACGCAAGGGTTTTTTACGCTTAAACGTTTCGTTTCATTCAAAACAAAACGGTTAACACAAGTTTTTTTTTGTTTCATTTACTAAACAAAAAGTTTAACACAATTTCAGTTGTTTCGTCCATTAAAACGAAACGAAGACGCAACTCAGATGTTACGTTTCGTTTATTGCGTTGTTACGTCATGCTTATATAAAGTATTGATCTTTTCGAATAAAAGTTACAACTTACAAATTAGTAATTAAATAATACAGATATATTATCTTTTCAGTTCCTTATAGTCTTTTAGTGTCTTTCCAGTTCATTATAGGCTTTATAACGTCTTTTCGTTTCGTCTCCTTCTAGGATACTCCGCGTCTCTGTCTCTTCTTATTAAGGACTTTCTGCACCATTTCTCACTCTCTTCTGTTAACTCCTAAGGTAATTTCATCTTTTTTTCTCTTAAGATTGCTGCGCGCATTTCAATATTCAATGTTCAATGTTCATTAGTTCAAAATAATTTAAAAGCAACGTTCAATGTTCATTATTACTTATTAGTCCAAAATAATGCTTGCTTTGCAATTAGTCCCAAATTAATTCAATGATCAATATTGAAATGATTGCACTTCTTAATTTGTTCCCTGATTGCTTTCATTATTCAGTTACGTTAAGGATTTTTTTAGGGTTTAGGGTATATTCATCGATGACTTGTTTTAGGTTTTAGAGTTTAGAGTAATGCATTGTTTTATACATTAAAATATTCACTGTTATCGTGTTTAACTAGAGTTTAGGGTATATTCACTGATCTTTGAATTTACTATTTGAATATGGTTTTAGAAATGTTCGAATTTTAGGTTGTTGTTTTAAATTACTATATATATATTACTGATCTTTCTTTGAATTTCGTTGATCTTTGAATTTCACTGATCTTAGATTGTTGTTTTAGATTCTATGAGTTTCATTGATGTTTCAAATTACTATATGTATTACTCTATATATGTTAGTATATATATTACTATCAATGAATTTTACTGACAGTGCAGTCATTTGTATTTTACAAAACAGATGGATTTCGAGGTGCTAAGGACGGTTGTGAAAAATCCTCCTCAACCATTTTCATCTGTACCATATAGTTTATCCCCAATTGGAGTCTCTGACTAATGACTTGAATTGGTTAACTGAAGCACATGCCAAGGATCCACTAGCAGAGAGTAACAATAAGAGGAAAATAAAACCAACAAGGAGAAGTGGAAAGAAGAAAATTGAGGACCAATGTTTGTTTATCAATTAAAATACAATCTGAAAATCAATATTCATTATTATAAAATCTTGTTTTAAAATACAATTTATGAAAACACAATTGTAACACCTTTATTTATTTATTTCAAGTTGGAGCTTTTTGAGAGAATTGAATGAATATAAAGATGAATTTGTGTATGAATGGGAGAAATCTTGAGAATGAAATAGAAGTCCTTGAGGAATGACTCATCAATGTTGTATATGATTTGTTTATTCTTGACTTTTGATTGTTTTTTTTATAGGATTGATCAACACAAATTATATATCCAAAAAGTAGGGTTATTCTTGTTTAAGTTACTGAATCTCGTAAGACTTTTGTTTATAATTCCTCATTTTTCACAAAAAGTTCGAGTTACTGCTATCAAACTTGTTTAATTTGCAGGAAGGAAGAAAACGAAACGATCGGAACAAGAATCAGAGTTGCGAAGCTTAACTTAGCCAACATCCAAGCTTCACAGCAGTGACATTGCGGGCCGAAGGATTTTTCCTTCGGGTCGCAATGTTACTTTTATCCTCTTGGGTACTTGGTCATTTCTCCACTCTGCGGCAGCAACATTGCGGGCCGAAGGATTTTCCCTTCGGGCCGCAAGGTTTTTGTTCTCTGTTGGGTACTTAGCAATTTCTCTCATTTTCCTCTGGAAAAGCGACATTGCGGGCCGAAGGATTTTTCCTTCGGGCCGCAATATCCTTTTTTCCTGCACTACTTGGCATTTTTCTCTGCAAAAAACCATCCTTCAGGCCACAACCTTTACATTGCGCCCCGCAATGTCGGCAGTCACCATGTGACGATTCCAACCCCTTAGCCAAATTTAGTGATTACAATTTGAGATGGCGGACTGCAAGGTGGATCCTTCGGGCCGCAATGTCGCTGCAGAAGAGGATTTTTGTACTTAGACGAATTTTCTTGCTGGAGATTGGCACCTTTTAGGTTGAAAATTTGAATTTGAATAAGGGGGGATGTTTCATGACTGGGGGAGATGGGCCCAGGGGGGACATGCTTCATTTTGAGAGAGAAATTCTAGAGAGAGAGGATTCTAGAAGGAGAGAAGGAAACTAGAGAGGGAAAGAAGCCCGATGAGAGAACTATTGGAGAAGAAATTTGCCAACGGTTCTCGGTTTAATCTTTTTTATTCTTTCTCATGTTCTGTATCTTATTTACCATGTTTCGTTTCTCTTTTTCTGCCATGAGTGAGTAGTTTCTTACTAGGTGACAGATGTAAACTCGAAACTCGTTTATTTGTACTTACTCGGATTAGATTTTCTTGATTTGATTGTTGTTTTTATTTCTGAGTATTGTTTCTTGTCTCGTGATTTATGACAACTTAGGGTCTTAGAACTGATGTTGAAAGACTAAATTGTAAAACCCGGAAAACCAGAAATAATATAAGTTATTATTGAGTTTCGAGAGATGAAATAGTAACTTAAGGTCAGACCAATTCACTATCTTTTATCATATTAAGAACTGAGAGGAGACGTATGTATACTAGATGCAGAATTGATCAATTGCACTTAATAAATTCATATTACACCGATTAGGAACCGAAATGGTGATATTGACTGTAATTTCAATATGGTACTAAAATCAAGAGATTGAACTTAGTATCATCATGAAATACTTACGACCAATCAATGATTAAAATCAAGTCATATGTACACACCGAGTAGATTGATAACTGAGTAGAGAGTTGAAGTCTGAAACCTAAGCCTTTTAATTGAATCATTGCTTGTTAACTTTATATTCTTTAGTTTAAATTCAGAAAACTTTAATCAAATTCAACCGAACCTTGAATTGCTTAGACTAGTAAACAGTTTAGAGATTAGTAAATCAAATTGTCCCTGTGGATTCGACACCCCATGTACTACCCGACTAGGTCGTGCGCTTGCGACAAAATTAGGTATATTCTAGGGTTAATTTATTAGCACTATATTTCACATCAAGAATTTACATGAGTTTGTTTGTTTAATGTTATGACTTGTTGACTATTGGTGAAAAACATTTGAATAGTGTTTGTTTCAACTTCATGGGGTGAAAAAAATAATTAATTTTAATCTTATGTACTTATGTTTTGATTTATTTTAATTTGTTGTCGATGTGAGTTTACTTCCATGTGGTTTTTTTGCAGCTTCAAATGAAACAAAAATTAAATGTTTTGAACATTTAACCGTCAAACTTTAATGCAACGTTTAATGAAACAAAAAACTTTTACGTTAATTAATGAAACTTTAACGCAAATTAATATTTTATCATTTTCTTAAACGAAACGTAAATATAACAACTCATTCACGTATCTGTTTGTTAGTTTGACACCCCTAATTAAAGTTGTAACATCTTTCTTCCCACCACCAATAAGACAACGATAACGATAACGATACGTAGTCACGAAGTTATTTCCTTCCTTGATACGTATATACTGTCATGGAATGAAATTCGAATTCGTATCCGGTGGAATAATGCGGAGTTTCGAAATGATCAGCGGACAATACTGTTACGTTATAAATTTGTTGATACTGTAGCAAAATTACTGTACAGACAATTTCGTCGCTGTAGTAGCAGTGAGAATATCAGAATCCCACTCTAACCAACAACCTTAGATTCAAATCCATGACTCGAAAGGAACGCTCTCTCTCCCTCTCTCTGAACCTCTCTTTTTTTTTGAAACCTCTCTCTGAACCTCTCTTATGTGATCGTCTCCCTGTTTCTCTCTCTCTCTCTCTTCTTTTTATTTTGAAAACTTTAGCCGCGGCTGCTTAATACAGACTAGCACAGTTGATTCACGCTCTGACTGCTCGAATCCTCAAATTCATTTCATCACCATGGACGGCCGTGTTTCCAGACCACCTCGGTCTCAATCCAGCAGGGTACCCGTGATTGCAAAGTTTGTGGATGAGAGAGCAGAGGCGCAAAGTTGCAAAGGTGATCCTGCTTGTATGCGCGTTTCATTCTCCGACGATGGACGTGCCTTTGTTTCGACCTGTGTTCAAGCTAAGTATACCAGGTATCTCTCTTCATTTGTTTGAACTGAGACCATTCAATTTTGCGATACAGGGATTTTGGACTGATCAGAATTCAAAACTGTCTGAATAATCACACTACTGTGGTCTATGGCACTAGCGTACTGTCCCAATTATGAATTGACAGTGGGTTAACAATCCATCGTTTATTAATACTGCCAAATGTGCAGGCTAACAGGTGTACCTGGGTCTGTACCATTAAGTAATCTACGTCTATTGATTTGTTCATAATATCTTTTAGCTTATTTGAAAAATTCTAGGTTATTTTCTCTTTATTGAGTTCCAATTTTATCCGTGTTAGTTGTGACCCAAATTGTGTTTTTGGGCCATGCTATTTTAGTTTAGTTTAGTCTAATTTTTAATTGGTATATGTATGGACTAAGAAGGAGAATATAATTTACTTTTACTGGGCAGCTTTGAGTGTCTCCTCTCTACTGAGTTCTCTCTGGTAAAACCCTAGATTTGTTGAAGAGGCCGCCGCACGGCCTCCCCGACCAACTGCCTCGCATTTTGTCATAACAACCCGAATTAAATATTATATATTTTTTTATATAGTAATACTGTAATAGTCTCTCAAACACTTTTTAATGGGAAAAATTCACGTCTCTCCATTGAAATTTATAAAATACCAAGTATCATGGGTTCAGGCTTGCAGTATACCACTTTTGGAACCTTTTAGTAGCTTATCAACCTTAGGTTGAAGAACGTTCCTGTATCACTCATCTTTTCATCCTCATTTATTCAGAAAGTAGAAAGACATGGGAAGCAGGGGTTGATTGCTGTATCTTGACTGATAATGGAGCCAATGAGGTTATACTTTGTTATGTTATATTGGATGCAGCGATATATTTAACGTTGGTCCGTGAGTATTTGTTCTGAATAGAGGGTTGATATTGAGTTATATTTTATATATACGATTATACATACATAATATATATTTATATTACAGTTGATTTATCATTTATATTGAACAATTTCTGTTATACTTTCCTCTTGTATTCTATATACATTAGGAGCACCGAGAGAAGTGTCTACCAGCTAGACAATTGTTACGAAGAAGAAAAGGGAGTTGAAGAGATATATGAAGTTGAGGTCAGACCTCTTGTTCAAAGGCTTTTTGATGGTACTAACTGCTGTGTCATTTCTTATGGTGCCCACCAAAGTTGGCCTCAACAGCTTTTTCAGGTGAACAATTAATTAAAATTTCTCTATAGTAATTGGTAACCTTGGCGCAGCGGTAAAGCTGTTGCCTTGTGACCAGGAGGTCACGGGTTTCGAATCGTGGAAACAGTCTCTTGTAGAAATTCAGGAAAAGACTGCGTACAATGACCCCAAAGTGGTCCGACCCTTCCCCGGATCCTGTGCAAGCGGTTGCTACGTGCACCGGGCTGCCCTTTTTCTTAATTGGTAACTAAGGAAATCTTAGTTTTGTAATAATTGAATTCAGACACAAAAACTGTCAATACAGGCTGCTGTATCTGAAGATACTGAGATCTTGTCAAACCATAAATCAGATTGAAAATATAAGACTCGACATACTCCTAGTTCTTTTGAAATGCTTAAACTGTCACTCCTTTCTGCTCTTCTTTGATATTTTTGGCTTTTACTTCCTCATATCTATAGAGATAAATAGTGATGAAGGAGGGTTCCATTGTTCCTTTCTCAAGTATTTATTAGTAGTAAGGATATGGAGAGTGAAGAACACTTGGATGCTCTCCTGTTCTATACCAGTTTTAGTAACAATTTTTGTGCTTTGAGGCAATAAATGCTATTTCTCATTTTGTGGGGGTTCATTAGTACCTTATAGTTTGATGGGTGTACACAATTACACATTATACAGGAGAAATCCCACCCTCCACTAACTATGTTTATTTCTAATGCAAAACTTGTTGAAGGGATCAGGAGAGAATCCAAGTTTGGTAGAAAAGACGATGTTAGAAATTCTGCATAGAAATGGAAAAGGCATAGAAGTATCAGACTACGAATTTTTTCAAGACCAGATATATGATCTCCTGGAGCAGAAAGAAAAAGGTGTTCAGCTCAAGGATCTCTCTAAGGTACTGTTATTCACCAGAATGTTAGGTTTATGGTGAAGTTTTGATTCTTAGCTAATATTTCCTTGTTAAGAAACTAATATGCAATAAATTCGGCTTTTGCAAGAACAAATAAATATTCTTAACTGACATGCCTAAAAAGATCTAATGTTTTTCTTTTTTCTCTCTTTTATATTTTACTGGGACACACCATTTTTGTATTTCTCGTGTCTTTTGTTGTGCTCATCTTATATTGGTTCCGTTTCAGGTCAAGATAAATACAGTTGATGAGTTTATGAGCTATTATTGTCAGAATGATCGACTCATAAGAGGGCATAGAGGGATTATCATATATACACCTCACTCAAGCAAGTTCAATTTTCTTGATCTTGGAGGTAGTTATCATCTATAGTCTTTGAACATGAACTTCAGCAACTTTTCTAGACTGCCTGTATCATTTCTAGCCTGATTTGAAATCTTTTATTGGTATTTTCAGGTTATGGAGGCCTCACAGGGAATAAATCACTCCATGCAGTCATGAAAATAGTTTATGCGTTGAATAGCAAGAATTTTATTTCCTATAGAGATAGCAGATTTACACATCTGTTGCATGATTTTCTTTCTTTGGAGTCCGGGATTGTAGTCATTGCTTGCCTTGTAAGTTCGTTTCAGACTTCTACTTTATGCTAGTTATTTTCCTTGGTTACAAAAGGGACAAGCAGTAGAGAAATGCCATGTCTGCCCCCGCAAAATATAGAGAATATGTCATGATTTCACCTTTTGTAAAAACTCTGTTGGATAAGGGAAACGGAGGATTAAGCAATTTATATGGGCAAATATGCGAATGTTTCCATCCTTGATAGCATTACAAACTAATATTTATTTTGACAAGAAGTAGAGAAATGTCATGTATGAGTCCCCACAAAATACTGGTAATATATCATGATTTCACCTTTCTATTGGGATGCACCAAAAAAAACTCTATTGGGTATTAGTTAAAGAATAGAAGGGCAAGGGAAACAGAAAATTATGCAATTTATGTGGGCAAATATATAAAGTCCATCCTTGATCTAGGTAACGTTATGCATTAATACTTATTTTGACGCACATTGTAGAGCCGAAATAATAATCAACAGAACAGGCGTGCTCTGATGTTGGCTTCTTCCTCATCCCAAGCAGCCAATCAGATTCAGTTCAATAATATCAGAAGACCTTCCAAAAACTATGTGACACCTCACGAAAGAAGGTCTGGCTTCTTTCTCTTCCCCTATCTGCAGCTTCCTTGAACTTGTACCTGGGTCCTGTGATTTTTGGGGTGTTTGGAGAAAAAAAATGTAATCCTCTTGCAAAGTAAATTTAGTTTGTTTTGGAAACTGCCCTGATGATTCACTGTTCTTATAATTAACCTCCAACGTCTCCTCATTCTTATTTCTGTATTATATAACAAAAGAACATTTTTTTACAATAACACAATGTTGTCCCCGAATATGATTTACCCTGATAACAAGTACAAGATGATTGAACCATTTTATTTACTGATCCAATTTGCACAAAGATGCGTTGTTTCTCGTAATTCAAAATGAGTATAAAAGATTGTGAACATAAAAGTTAGTGTTAACTAGAGGAAACTTTACTGTTTCTTGCAAAAATGGTAAAATATGCGTGTGCTTTCAAAGGTAAGTGTACTGGCAAGATTTGTTTCTGTTGGTATGTTAGCGCAAACCATCTGATTTGATCACTTAGGACAATGTACTTTCAGGAAATATTTATTTAAACAAACATTAAAGCTAGTGAATAGTACCTGTGTAGTGCAAAGTTGTCTGTTCTATTGTGATATCTACCCTCTCTCATATTCTACCATGCCTATAGTGTCCTTGCATGCAGGTATAGTATGTTAGTAACTCAAATGAAACCAGTTTATGAGAAAGTCAATAGGTGTGCATCAGCCAGACAAGTCAATAGGTATGCTTCAGTCAGATACTCAAGTAAGAAACCTGGCGTAAAGGTATAATTTCACACGACTCCATTTTTATTTTGAGGCCAAATTGTGAAGAGATCTTTTTAGAAATGTATAATTTCTATTTTTACAGAAAAGAGTTCAGTCACATGCTGCTAAATCTATGGCTAAGCTGACTTTGGTTAGTATTTTCTCAATACTTATAATTTTTCCTTATTTTTTTTTCTTGCATTATTTACTATCCTGGACTTTATCTATGGTTTTTCCTTTTTGTAGGATGAAGATCTGTTTAATGATACACAAGTAGAAAAACCAACATTACAAGAGGTAATTAATCTTAATTTTGTTTTGGATCTGAATGCATTCCTGTGTGCTTTGCTTGTTGGTGTGTAGTGTGCATGCATGATTTTAGTGGTGGATCAGGTCTATCTTCCTGGTTGTTGAAACCAAAGAGTGCAGACAGAAAGACCTGGAACCTTTTTCTGAAAACCAGATCCACACCAAACTGGTCCTAATCACTGATACTTACTACAGTGATCATAGAACAACATTAAAACATTGGTTACAATGAGTGTTTAGCAAAATTCCCAAATAGATACCATTAAGCATCAGTAAGTGAACTTCAGTTTTGTTCTCTTTCTAACAGGATACACATGGAGAATTGGCAGACATTCAAGAATCTACAATGCCAGGCGTGCAACAAGAGGTTCAGATCTTTTGCTTTTGTAGTTGATATAGTTTTTGCAATATTAGCATAAGTATAGGTAAACAATATTTTTTTTCATAACGATTGTCTTTGTTTAATAGACAAAGGTTTTATCTGAAGAAAGACCTGAAGCAATTAGTACCAGCAATAAAGTGGTTAGTTTTCTGTTTTATAATGGTGCAAATTAGTTATTAAATATCACTATATATATTCATTAGAATTGTTTTGCCACTTTTCTATGTTTTAACTTTGCCTTATTTTTCTTTTGGTGAAAGGTTGATAATGAAGAATCAGCTGAAAGTGGAATTACCAATGTTCTTAATCTTGATATCCAACAGGAGGTTTTGCTATTTCTATTTTATCTTAAATAAAGAGTTAAAATTACTGTGGGAAACCATGAAATAATACAATATAATGATTCTGTGTTTAGTTTCTATCACTACTTCATATTGGTAGCTCTCAATTATGGAGTTTTACTATGAAAATTCAAGGTATTAAAGCAATTTTGTTTTATTTGATAAATCTAGGATATTTTTGGTGCAAGTGAGGGACCTGCCATCGACGAAACATCATCAAATCATACAACATCAGGTACAATAACTAATTTTATTTCTTTAAGGAGTTTTCAAACATCCATGTGGACTTCTTTGTTGTTTTTTTTAATTATATCTCGTCTAAATTACAAAAATGCCCTTATCATCTGATATTTTATTTTGTATAGACAGGCCTGTGTTGTTGAAGAAATCAAATAAAAGGGACCCCATCCACAAAACACACACACAAGTGAATAGTTCATGTGATTAATACATTATAATCTTTCTTTGTTTTAGAAGATTCCGCTGCTGAAGAAGAGCACAGGACACCTGCTCGTCTGACCAAACCTGCTCGTATGGGATTCAGGGATTCTGCATTGCAAATCGCCGATATGTCCCAGGAATTGCTCATTGCCTGCACCACCGACATGAAGGTTATTTTTCTAACAATTTTTTTCCTAGTAAATTTGATGTAAATTTGCTTGGTTGACTCGTGAAAATGTAGTGCCAATAATGTATTAGCATTAATAATGGTTTGAAATTATCCCTTCATCATGTTTTGCTTATTGGTTTTTTAATTTATGATGCTCGCTGAATGACTTTGTAATGAAATTTAGTCACTAAAATCTTATAATGATTCTTGATTGGGCTAAAAGAGATGTTGCATAACACAATTGAATAGCTTAGTTGTGTTACCCAATCGTTGATAGGGCTAAAGATGTATTGCTACGGACCCTACTTTTTTCTTACTGGTCTTCTCTCTTCTTTTTTATTTTTCGTTTTCTCCCTGAAAGAACAACTAGTGCTAAATTGGCAATAAATTAAGGCGCATGGTGTTTCCTTTATTGCAGAAATCTTTGCATAGAGGGTGCTTGACATATATCAACAGTGCAAGAAAGTAAGCACCCTTATTGGCTTATTGCCTCCCCCCACCCCAAACCTAAAGTAAATATATTCCTTGTTTTCCTGGTTTGTTTTATATTGATCATCTTGAATCTCATTTTGTTTATTTCTGTTTAATTACAGAGAGGACCTTAAGCGCTTGAAGGTGAGTTTGGTTTTTTCTAATTGGTTTCTTTTTTTCATTTCGTGTTATATTTACTTTAATATTTCCTTAATTTTCCCTTTTCGTCCAGGGAATAGGTGAGGTGAGAGCAAACAGGATACTTCAGCTCCGTGATGATAATCCAGAACCTTTTAAATATGTAAGACCATTTCAAATTAATTTTGTGCAACAGAACTTTTTAAACATGCAGACCATTTGAAATTAGTTTAGAACATTATTCTACTATGTCAAATATTGTTTCCCACAATATTTTCAGAAATAAAAAATGCCTTTGTATAACCTCCTTTGGAAAATACTCTAAAGAGGTTGTTTCGGAAATACTCATTTTTTTCGATCATTAGGGGATATCACAATAAGTATTGAATTATTTTGTTTGGTTTGAGCAAACACAATGTTTTTTAAAAAAAAAAGGCCTTTTATGTTTTTTTTTCTGTGACTTCTTTTATATATAACAAGTTTAATTTTCCTTTTTCTTCAGGTTGAAGATCTCAAGAACATTGGTATCACCCCAAGACTGGTAATAATCTCTCAAAATTTTTCCATAAAACAATCTTAGGCTTAAATTGTATATCAATAGGATCATGCACAGTTAAGCAAAATAAATACTTCTTGTATTTACCAGTTCAGCACCGATTGTGTTTTTTTCTTGAACTTCTCAGCAATTCTGTGCAAAGTATTTGACATGACAATATGTTGGATTGATATTAGGAGACGACTATCTAATTTATTTTACTGACAAAGAGTTTCTTTTATTTACCCCTTTTTCTGGCAGTTTGATAAGATGGTGTTGAACTTTTTTGAAGATTGCTAGGCACTTAACCTCACTATATGTTGGATTGATTTCAGGAGACGTGTATTGTTCTGTGTGGTGTTTTTGATATAGTAAAATGTTCGTTATTGCTGTGCCTTGTACTGCCCCTTATTTCTTGATTGTACATTTGTGTTAGAAATTGAGGCCTAGATTTTTATCAAATTTAGCGTGGAAGCTTTTATAAATCGATTGTAAGAAAAACGCATTTATTGTACCTTCCAAAAATTGATGGCTTTACACGCATGTGTTTCTTAATGGTCTTTTACATGTTTTCGATTTATAATTTTACTTTGAAAGTTTATAGAAAGTTCAATGTATGCACTGATTTATTGTTCCTTCACAATGATTGGCGTTAGAGCAATTTAGGAGAACGAGATCCCTTTCCATTATGAAGGATAATATTTGTCCCATATATTTGAAAATAAATCTTAATGTCAATCTTACTAGATTTTTTATTTTTTTGCAAACAAGTATTAAGTATCTTGAGAATTAGATGGAAAAACATTCGAATTTGAAATTTTGATGAGTAAATTATCAAACAGTAACAATTTGCTGGGCATACATCCAATTTCATTTAGAACACGCGCATCTTCCCTTCTTCTCTGTTTTCTCTATTTGACTATTTTCTTCGTTTTTCTCTGAACAGTTTCAATCAATGGCAGGTAATGGGATCTTGTTAGGTTTTGATATGTGAGGCAGTGAGGGTCTAATCAAGATACTTGATGAGCAAAGTAGCCACCACACATTGGAGAATGTTTTCCCAACGCTGCTGAGAAGATATGCATTCAGCTATTGTTACAAAAGTGGGATTGCACGGTTGATCCTTCCTATCTAACCAAGCCGTGAGTTGTGATCACTAGCAACAAAGTATCTACAGATAGATAGATAGATAGATAGATATGCTCATTTCCAACCAAAATTATCTAAGCTTCAAGTTTCAAAATGTGATTCAATCTTTCTGTATCTAGTTCATTTCAACGTTACTCCATGCTAATCCTTTTTTTTGTTGCTTTGAGGAAGTACCATTTGATAATTTTGACAATTTTTTAAAATAAAAAATAATATTTGAAATAAAAATAACTGCAAACATGAGCTATGTTTTCACATATCATCTCAGGAGTATGAAATTTATCGTATAATTTACCGTACATCAAGAAACGTGAACTTTCAATGCTCGAAACTTTACGGTCTATAATGCATCACTAAATAATACTTATACTTAATTGTTAGACGATCTATATACATATAAATTTACTTTCAAATTGTAATTTTAATTTGAAAAAATGATCGTCAAATTTGACAATCACGTACTGTCACTAATATTATAAGTAGTACTAATATAAAATATGATATAAATATAATTACTTGATACAATAGCATAATACATATTTCCCTAAAATAATAAATCATTATCATTGATTTAAAAATAACATTTCAATTTTTTTATTTAATTAATATATTAAGTAAAGTTACGAAATTAAAATCCTATATAGAGGCGTGTTTCCAAATCTTCACAAAAATAAAGATATGAAATCATTACCGTTAATTTTAAAAAAAATAACGTTTCACTTTTTAGCTCAATTAAAAGGATGGACTTCGGATTATCGATCTATCCTTTCATTTGTACGTAAAAAGAAAAAAATAATTAAAAGATACCTCAAAGAAAGAAAATAGAAGAAAAAGAAGAAAAAGGATGTTACATGCCCTCTCATTTGTCAAGGCTAGTATTGTAATTTTTGTCAAAATCTCATATAAGCATGATTCACCCTGAAGCTTTTCACTAGAAAAGAATCAACACCTTCATTGTTTCTACCTCCATAGAAATGAAACAGCAGACAATGAAACAGGAAGAGAGATATTCACATAACACAACAAGCATGAATAAATTTCCTCCTATACCCTCTTGCTCTTACAAACCGACCATGCCATGTCACCGCCGCTGCTGATCTGGACGGGACCCTCTTGACAACCCGTAGCTCCTTCCCGTACTTTTTTCTCCTTGCTATGGAAGCCGGTTCCATCCTTCGAGCTGCGATGTTGCTCCTCGTTGCACCAGCTGTACTCTTCACATACGTACTTCTGTCGGAGTCGGCAGCAATCAAGATACTAATTTTTGTTTCTCTAGCCGGGCTCAAGGTCCACGATGTTGAACTGGCGGCACGAGCAGTGTTGCCAAGGTAATTTATTCTGTTTTATTACAATTTGTGTTATTTGGTAATTGGCATTGAACTGGTTTCTTCTGCTGTCTGACCAATGCCAACATAAAATTGCTCTTCAAAGTAAGTTTGCCTTTTGTTTTCGTAAAACCTTTGGTACTCCAAAAGATGGGTACACTGGGTACTCTACTTCAACTGTGCCGTTCAAAATCATCGAGATTGGTGAAAAGTGAATTCTTAGAAAGTGCAGCAAAATTAATGTGAATCGTTTTCACCAATCTCGATGAATTGAAAGGTTCAAATGAGCTAGAGCACCCAGTGTATCTATCTTTTGGAGTACCCAAATTTTTGCGTTTTGTTTTTTACATTCTTAAGGTTCAACTATTGATTTTTTTAAAAAAAAATAGTAAATCAGATACATTCGTTTTTGAACTTATTTCTTAGTTTACATGCTGCTCCGACCTTTCCAGAGACTTAGCCAATAGTAAAGATTCTCCTTTTCCCTTTTATGATACTTCTAAGACTAATTATTCAGTATTTAAAATATGAGAGACAATAATGAGCTTGGTTTTACTCCCAGACATTGTTGCATGTCTGTACCAGTACAAGTTTGGAGATATATCTTCAACTCATTTCAAATCTCACACATCCTACACTCTTTAGATGATCTCTATCTGATCAGACTTGTTTTAGTTAATTCAGACCATCAATTATTTTTAATCACTTGTGCTGCAGTAATATGGTTAATGTGGTTACAAAGGAATAAGATATGTTTTCAAGAGGGCAAAAAATTCACTTTGAAATCCTTTATTTCTATCTTGATTGTTTTACTGAAATATTGGTCAGAATCATGGGATACTCAGCTGCAGAACCAGCTACAGGATTGGTTAAAGAGATGGGGAGAAGGGCTTGCTGATGATCAGACAAGGCCACACAGGATAGGTGATGGATGCTCTGAAGATCGATGGGCAGGGGATAGAAGGGTGTCAATAAATTCATGAATTTCAAGCACTTTGAAATTTTTTTGTTTTGTGTTAGCTGTTTCATATGTTTGCTCACTGTCAGTGCTATATTCTTTCGCTTAACATTTACTTTGGTGATGGTAGAAAGGCGCTGGCGTTTGTTTTTTGGGGTATGGCATAGGGGTGCGCTGGCAGTGGCGGAGCCACGTTGCTGCAGGTGTGCAGCTGAACCTCCTGGAAAAAAAAAATAAAAAAATGATCATGTATTTGAATTTTTTTTGCATAAAAGACCATATAAAATAATTTTTTTCTAAGAATAACCATCATTTCGAATCCCTGAAAAAAAACCGTAAATCTTGAACTCCCTGACGAGAATCCTGAATCCGCCCCTGTGCGCTGGTACCATAGATGATTGGTACTAGCGCATGTCGATTGAATAGGGAGATTTACCACTCACTAGATGATAGTGTGGTATAGGGGTGCTTTAGGACTCTGTAACGAACATTACTTCTTTTAATACAAAAGGAAGTGGTGGGGCTGATTGCCTCACTTATTTCAAAAAAAATAAAAAAATAAATTGCACCGTTCTGTTACTATGTTCCGGCCAGTAGAGCTATCTTACCTCATAACTGATTTATTATATGTTGAGTACTTCAATGAGAACAGTCAATTTATGGTGACAAGCTACAGTCCGTGCAATTTACTGCTGTTATTCGTTCTATCTATTATGTCGTAGCTTTTACATGTATGTCTGCCTTTGCATTTGCCTATGAAAGATTGCTATACTTTATTCATGAACATTAATTGCTTATGATTGTCTTATAAAAAAATATGCAATTGTTCTCATCTACCTTCTTAATGCAGCAAGGATTAAACAAGGACTCCCAACTACTTTTACCCTCAATATCAACTCAATTGCGATAATTAAATGCTAATTCATGTCAAGAACACATCAAAAATCACTTCTCTTCAACTGATATGAAATAACATACTATCTTGTTAGCCTATAGCAGGCAGCGCGGTTTATACTATAGAAAAAAGCAGCTTGTTCCTATCAAATTGAAGCATTACACACATTCTGCATGTTTAAATTCAACAGAGTGCAAACACGAAATACGACACGAATTTATTCTTGCTACTTACTCGCTATATTATGAATCAAATAAATAAAAAGATTGTTGTTCTTTCTCTCATACATTTATACAACTTCAACACGAATGATTTAAAATTTTCTGTTGCATCCCGCGCAGCGCGATTACAGACCTAGTAGCGCGATTACAGACCTAGTTCTAATATCAGAAACTCCATCGTAAAGGACAAATGTGCTTTGAAGCACATCCCAAACAAATGGAGGTGCCATTTGGGCCTCTGTCAAAGGAATTAGTCGTTGGAACAAACACTAATTATCTTTTTTAGTATTTGGGATATTTTATGCCCATTCATTCTTTTTTTACTTATGGAAATTATTATCATTATACAATATGTAATAATAGCATACTAATCATAAAAAGAATCATATATATACTTGTTGGTTATGGTATTGTTAATATCAGAATATTTAGATAAAAGTGTGAATATAATAGTTATAGGGACTAAAGTGTAAAATTTAGTCGTATATCTTGACAGATTATGAATCTATGAAATATCCCTAATTTTTACCTCAAAGACTTTATGGTATCAGAGCAAAAGCGAGACGATCTGCCGCTGCCGCTGTTATTCCCGCTACACTAGCTGCGCTAGTCACCTCCGTCGCGTGTGTCGCACGAGGTTGCTTCTCTGTGCTGAATCGTCTCTGTCGCGTGTGTCGCAGGAGGTGGTCTCGACAGAGGGCGTGCTTTCGAGAGAGAGTCGCGAGTGTCGCGTGTGTCGCAGGGGCGATTTTGCCAGTGAGTCGCCAGTGAAGTTCCTTCGCGAGTGAAGTTTTCGCGATTTCTCCAGATCGTGAGTGAAGTTTCTGCGAGTGAAGTTCCTTCTCGTCGCCAGTGAGTAGTCAGGGAAGGTTCGGTTGTGGAAATGGAAGAGGATAGATATTCCTCCAAATCATCTCAGGTCATCTCAGTGAGATTGAATGGGGCTGGTAACTATCTGTTATGGTCAAGACAGATGCTTATGCATTTAAAAGGTCAGAGATTAACTGGATATGTTACCGGTACAGCAAAGAAACCAGAAACTGCACAGGAAGAGACTTCTGAGAAGAAAAAGGAGATAGAAGACACAGTTGCATTTCAGAAGTGGGAGGCAGACGATGGACAAGTTATGTCATGGCTAGTAAATTCGATGGAGGTTAGACTGCAAAGTCAGTTTATGATGTTGAACACTGCTCGACAGGTGTGGGACCGAGCAGTCGAGATGTACTCCCAAAAGGGTAACCATGGGCAGATCTATCACCTCCAGTCTAAGTCAGACAGCTTGGTACAGGGCGAAATGAGTGTGACTGAGTATTTCTCAGAATTGAACAATATGTGGGAGCAAATGGACTTCTTTGATCCTTTGGCTATGACATGCTCAGTGGATGCACTAACCTTCACGAATTGGCTGGAGAAAAGGAGGACCTTTCGCTTTCTTGCTGGCCTCAACTCTGAGTTCGAGCAGATTCGACAGAGTCTCTGGCAGAGAAATCCGCTACCTGCTCTTCGTGATGCATTTGCTGTAGCGGTTCAAGAGGAAAGTAGGAGGAAAGCAATGATACCCTTGCCAGTACAGGAGGGTTCAGCTATGTTGAGCCAGCAACACATGGTGTCCTCCCAGGGTGACAAAGTATGTGATTACTGTCATAGGAAGAATCACACTCGAGAGACCTGCTGGGACCTACATGGAAGGCCAGCCAGAGGACGAGGTCGTGATGGAGGTCGTGGCAGAGGACAAGGCAGAGGTCGTGGATCGGGTCGCAGTGGATCAGGATACCAGCAGGCACATGTGGCTGACACTACTGGTAAGCCGAGCTTAGGCCCCGATGACATGCTGGCCCAGCTGATGACCCAGCTTGCAGCTAGACTCTCATCCACCACTTCGACTAGCACTGCTGCACCGATTGCTGCTCCATCTGGGGCTGACGGTTACACTCTCTCTTCTCTTCTCCCCACTGTAGTTAAACCTGTTAGCATTGTTATGAAAGCCCTAATAGTTGAGTCTAGCCTTGAGAGGTCCTGGATTGTAGACTCTGGGGCATCTAAACACATGACCCCTGACCCTACAATGTTCAAAACCTATAAGCCTATGTCTGGAAGAGAAAAAGTACAAACAGCCAATGGCTCACTTTGTTCAATAGCAGGAGTTGGGGATGTAACATGTACTCCAGACCTTCAGCTATCGACAGTATTTCATGTTCCTAACTTCACCAATAACCTCCTATCAGTTAGTCAATTGGTGGATGATCTTAACTGCGTTGTTTCTATGTCTCCTACTCATGTTGTGTTGCAGGAGCTGAAGACAGGAAAGGTGATTGGTATTGGCAAGAGGAATGAAGGCTTGTACCGACTCAAGCAAGGCGGGGAAGTTTTGAACCCAAGAGCCTGTTTGGCAGAGACTCCAGAGTTGGAGATGTCTCTATTACATTGCCGTTTAGGCCATATATCTTTTACTGTACTTGGAAGGTTGTATCCCAAGTTGTACTCTAAGTGTAGCAAGACTAAACTAGTATGTGATGCGTGTGAGTTTGCTAAGCACACTAGAACAATGTATCCCTCTTTTGGTAATAGAAGTTTTTCTTGCTTTGATATTGTTCATTCTGATGTTTGGGGGCCCTCGAGGGTTACTTCTTTGTCTGGTTCAAGGTGGTTTGTCACCTTTATTGATTGTTATAGCCGGATGACTTGGCTGTACTTGTTGAAGAGTAAAGAGGGAGTTCTGGAGTGCTTCAAGACCTTCCACAAAATGGTGGAGACCCAATTTGAGAAGAAAGTGAAGGTGCTGCGCTCAGATAATGGCACAAAATACACCAATAGGGCAATGCAAGACTTCTTACGAGGTAATGGTATTGTACATCAAACTACATGTGTGAATACACCTGAACAAAATGGTGTTGCAGAAAGAAAGAACATGCACATCTTGGAAGTGACGAGGTGCCTCCTCTTTGCTATGAATGTTCCGAGGTACCTTTGGGGAGAAGCAGCGCAGACTGCTACATATTTGATCAACAGAATGCCGTTGAGAGCAGTGGACTTCAGTACACCACTTGAAATGCTCACAGGGACGACCTCATTTAAGGTACCTCCAAAAAAGTTTGGTTTTGTGTGTTTTGTTCATAACACAAGTCCAGGTATTAGCAAACTTGATGCTAAGGCTCACAAATGTGTGTTTGTTGGGTACTCCAGTGGAAAAAAAAGGTACAGATGTTATAATCCTGTGAAAAAGAAGATGCTGGAAAGCTTGGATGTGACATTCCGCGAAACAGAACCCTATTTTACTCTCTCCGATGCACAATCCAATGCATCTTCAGTCACATTTTATGACCTTCTTGAGGTGGTTATCACCCATTCCTCGGACCGAGGTGGTCGAGAGGGGGAGAGTGAGGGATCTGATAACAGTATGGTCGATACTATGGTCGATACTACGGGCCTGAGTCCAACTATAGAGACAGATCTGGACTCAAGCCTACCACCTCCTAATAGACAAATCTACAAGGTTTATACTCGAAAACCTCGTCATGAGAATGTTGAGCAATCTTCGTCCCAAGACCAATACCAATTGCTTGCTCCTGTCGACGGCTCGCTCACACCACAGCCTTCAGGTAACTCAGAGTTACCCTCAGGTACTCCTCTCCTCTCTGATCTCGATCTTCCTATTGCCTTGCGCAAAGGAGTTCGGTCAACTGTTTTAAAGCAAGGAGAAGGTGCCTCAACATCACATCCTATCTCTCACTATGTCTCATTTGAGATGCTTTGCCCTACTTACAAAGCCTTTGTAACCTCCTTACACTCTAACTCTGTTCCATGTGATTGGAAGAAAGCAATGCAGGACCCAAAGTGGAAGAAGGCAATGTTCGAGGAGATGAGAGCATTAGTCAAAAATGACATCTGGGATATGGTCCCGAGACCGTTGAACAAGAGCACCGTAGGATGCAAGTGGGTGTACTCAACAAAACATACTCCTGAAGGAAAAGTGGACAGATTCAAGGCCAGATCGGTGGCCAAGGGCTACACACAAACATATGGTGTGGATTATGAGGAGACCTTCGCTCCAGTGGCGAAAATGAATACTGTCAGAACTCTTATCTCGTGTGCGGTAAACTTCGGGTGGGACTTGTGCCAGCTGGATGTTAAAAATGCTTTTCTTCATGGTGACCTAAAGGAAGAGGTATATATGGAGATCCCACCTGGGTTTGAAAATGAACAACTGGAGGGCAAAGTATGTAGTCTAAAGCGCTCCCTGTACGGGTTGAAGCAGTCACCACGAGCCTGGTTTGACAGGTTTTCTATGGCCATGAAAAAACTAGGCTATCAGCAAAGTAGTGCCGATCACACAATGTTCATCCAAAAGAAAGGAGAGAAGATTTGCATTCTGATTGTGTATGTGGATGATATAGTATTGACAGGCAATGATCCTATTGAGATGAAGAGGCTTAAAGTCAACCTAGCCACAGAGTTTGAAATGAAAGACTTGGGTGAATTGCGCTATTTTCTAGGCATTGAGGTTGCTCGTTCAGAGAAAGGGGTAGTTCTCTCACAACAGAAGTATGTTTTAGATCTGCTGAGTGATACTGGGATGCTTGGGTGTCGACCTGCCAATACACCCATAGACCCTAATGACAAGTTGAAGAGAGGAATAGGTGATCAAGTAGATAGTGGACAGTATCAGCGCCTAGTAGGCAGACTAATTTACTTGGCTCATACTCGACCTGACATCGCATATGCTGTGAGCGTAGTGAGCAGGTACATGCACGACCCTAGAGTTCCACATCAAGAGGCTGTGTATCAGATTCTGAGGTATCTCAAGAGCTGTCCAGGAAAAGGTGTGTTCCTCAGTAAAAATGGACACACTCGGATTGAAGTCTATACAGATGCCGATTGGGCAAGATGTCTTGATGATAGAAAGTCTACTTCAGGCTACTGCTCGTTTGTTGGGGGTAATCTGGTTTCCTGGAGAAGCAAGAAGCAGAATGTAGTCGCAAGGTCTACGGCAGAGGCTGAGTATAGGGCCATGGCCCAAGGTGTGAGTGAAGGGTTGTGGTTACGAAGATTGCTATTGGAATTGGGGTTGTTGGAGAACAAACCCATAATGTTATACTGTGACAACAAGGCGGCTATAAACATAGCAAACAACCCGGTACAACATGATAGAACCAAACATGTGGAGATTGATCGACACTTTATCAAAGACAAACTTGACGAGAGCATTATATGTATGCCTTTCGTTCGAACCAAGGAGCAAATTGCTGATATCTTCACAAAGGGGTTGAGTGTCACAGACTTCTCCAATGTAGTAGGCAAGATGGGCATGATAAATATCTATGCATCATCTTGAGGGGGAGTGTTGGTTATGGTATTGTTAATATCAGAATATTTAGATAAAAGTGTGAATATAATAGTTATAGGGACTAAAGTGTAAAATTTAGTCGTATATCTTGACAGATTATGAATCTATGAAATATCCCTAATTTTTACCTCAAAGACTTTAATACTTTTCATTTTACAAGCTATACAGTAGAATTAAGGAAAAAAAATATCATGCTCTCAACATTATTTTCATTTGTGTTCCTATCATATATGATAAACGAGCTTCTTAAATAGCAAGACTTCGTGAGGTCCGATGTGCAGTGATGGTTGAGACACAAATGGAGCGAAGTTAGGGCTTTATATCATATCCCGTTAAGTTGAATTTACCTTTTATTGTTAAAATTCGAAAAATTACTGGAGTTTTATTTCCTTGAAATAAAAGTTAACTAACGGTGTTAAGGCTTACATAATAATAGGGAGCCTTTTTTGAAAATTTCTTACGTAACGTTTGCGCTCCACCACCGTTTCAGGGGCAAGGTCTTTCAACTTAAAAGATTCAGAAGATGCAAAACCAATTGTTGTGATCTTCTGTCATCTGTAATCATTTTAACTCTGGTTCTTTCTGGAATTATTCTACATTTTTTCAGTTTCATGCATGTTTATAAACTGTTTGTTGAAATTTTTGTGAGAGAAGTTGACGAACTTTTTAGTTTTTACTAAATGAGGAAACCGAGCTTTTTTGCAATTTTTCTGGTAAGTTCTCCATGTACAATTCTTCGTTTTTTGTCTTTTGCAAATCAAGCTGACTGGAATGCAACAGTAGAACCATAAAACATAAAACATAAAACAGTGCATGGTTTCCAGCAATTCATAATTCCTTCTATTAATTTATCATCTCAAATTGAATTAAATACATTTTGCATGATGAATTGTCATAGACTCATAGTATGTTACTATGTTTGTCTACACTTTCCATGTTTACTAAATTCACACTTTCTGCGAGTCACAAATTTCCCCTATTCTACTGAATCATGAAGAACTGGTATGTTTATATATATCATTTATGATTTGAACTGGCAAGTATCCCTTGAGTCCAACGAGTCAGCATTTCCAGTGCAGCTTTCGGTTGATCCATTGGTACCATGTGACCGGCATTGTGTACCTATCATCACAGAAAGGTGAAAAATAACAAATGAGTTTCAGTACCTGAGATATAGCGGTATGGTACTTGTACGCTATTTAGTTAGTAGGAAAATGTATATACTTTGAGGAAAGAGAGAGGGCCATGGGATTTCAGAACACCGGCTTCTACTCCGTCAACAATGAATGATTTATTTTTAGCTACCATGAAATCTTTCTGACCTGACCATTCCATGGCATGTACCCATCTGGAGTTGCCTATAATAAATAAATAACATTATTTATAATAACAATCAGAAGATCTCATTTTCTTTTTTTTAAATTGAAGATTTATGCACACTTTTTTTACAGAAAACAACGTAAAATATAAGGAGTGACGATTACAGGATTTTGTCAATTTTTGTTATTTCCAGTACTGTAGGTTTTATAAGGAAAAAAGTCAGGATAAATGGTTTTTAACTGGGACTCGTATGAATCTCATTATATGCTTTTGTATCGTACCAGTCGCTTGTTGCATTGTACCAGTCTTACCTAGCCAGTTGCAGATAAGGTCATACTCTCCAGCATAAATTAGAACTTTGATGCCATCTTCTAGAAGTGATGGAATGCCAACTTCTAGATTTCTGACCCAATCATCGATCATAGCATTGTATACCCTTCTGCTACAAGAAACAAAGTCGACTCCAGCTGGTATGCCTAGCGCATTTTGTACTGTTTTCTCATTCAGATACTCTTCCATGGCTGAGAAATCATAGCACAAACTACCTTCACAAATCTTCCTGATGTCATAAAACTGAAATGAAAGTACGATTTACTTTATAATTTTGCAAAATTGGGAATTGAATTGTTACATTTCCCTTGCTTACATTAATTATAGCAAATGGAGAGCACATACACATTCAGTCACAGGCACAGTTATGATATTGATTGTCAAAATAACCATTGTCAAGTGATTCCTCCTCTATACAATGATATTATTTTTAATAATTCTAACAAAATCAACGGGACTGTTCTATGTGATACTTTAATTGAGCTGGTTTACTCACGTTTATATGTGGTTTAATGCTCATGATCGAGTCGAAAATCTCATTGCAATTGCTGAATGCTGTTTGACAATTATCATTACCAAAAGTTTCTGCACAAAAGAAAATTATTAATTACAATTCAAATAAATTACTGATGCAATGCTCTGACATTGAGTTTTGAACTTTTGAAACTCATATATAAAAAAGATTTGCAATTACAATGGAGCGATAACAGATCTTTTGTAACAGTGTAGAGTGTTATTATAAAGAAGTCATTACCGCAGTTCTTGATAACTTTTTGGCAATCTGGATATAGAGTGTTAATATCATCATAATCAGATTTTCCTATCAACTTCATCTCCAGAGCATAATCAGTGTAGGCTTTGTATTGTATCTCTGGATCTGTTAGCCCATTACCAATAGCTATTCCCTGCAGAACTCAACACATTTCAAACTTAGTTGAAGCTAAAAAGTGAGATATTTGCACCTGTTGAAGTTTTCTTCAAATTTTTAGTTTATTTGCTTTTGTTTCATTTGTGAACTTCCAAATTAATATTCTGTGTTGAACAAGTCACTCTGTTTTTCTCTGTGGGACTGGTAGGTGAAGTCACAACCAACCAATACAAAGCATACAAGAAATCAAGAGAGCATTTATCTAGTTTGCTTTCTTTTCCTTTTGAAAATGAAGAGGGATTTTATGTGCATGCCTTGAGATTGATGTGGAGGCCTTCATTAGCTTTATTTCCTTGGTTAACCCGGCTCCCAAGAGCCGGAACGTAGTGTCCGGCATATGACTCTCCGGTTATGTAGAAATCGTTCCTGACATACTCGGGATGTTTAGCAAAGAACCCCTGAAATAACATAAATAACAAAATCAACTCGAAATATTCACTTGCTTGCTTTAACAAAATGGAAGTTATCTGTAACACACTTTTACCTGAAGAAAATCATATAAATCATTGCTAACACTGGTTTCATCATGGCGAATATCCCGTTGATCAGTGGTATAACTAAATCCAGTACCAGTAGGTTGATCCACGAAGAGTATGTTTGAAGCCTGCAACAATGAATCAGGACAATTATTTTGGTTAATAATTTAGCCTTGATCCGTCGATATAGATTTTTCCTAATCATTACTTAATTGTAGAGTATTTGTTATCTAAAAATTGTTCCTTGAAACCAACTGACCAGTTATTCTGAAAGTTTGATAAAAAGCCTTCTTTAAGAATACTGATTGTTGACAAATTCAACATGCATAGATTCTTCATGTATAATTTAGCTATATATCACACAAAGTTGAAGTGGAGGGAACTCTTTATTAATTTTTATTGCAGACAGATTTTAGACTTTTTTTAATTAATTACTTGCTACATGCATTTTCTCAAGAATGATTGACCATAGTAGTTATATACCGAACCAACCCCTAAAATACCTTAAAACTTACATTAATTTATTTACACGTAGCAAATACAATTGCCAGTCAATATTAAAACAAGAAACAAATAAATAAATGGATGCCATTCAAAGTTGCAAAAATACCTTATCCCAACCATAATCATTCCAAATGAGTGACAAGTTCTTGGAAAGGTGAAAAGGCCCGTTTTCATAAAACAGAGCCAACTCACTGCTACACCCTGGCCCACCTGTCAGCCAGATCACGACTGGGTCGGCCTTGCAATGTCTTGACTCAAAGAAGAAATAGAAGAACCTACGATTATATTAATTTCATATATTATAGTAGGGGTTATATATTAATTCCATGGCTTGTGGAAAGCCAGCTACTCGTGATGTTGATTTGAACCATTTGATCTTTTTTTTTCTTTTTCTAAATTTCTTGGGGCATGAGTTCTTGGATCAAACATAGTAGTAATACTCTTTTTCAGGTTAACCCATGTTACACCTAACAAGAAATGATTAAAGATATTGATGAATTGTTAGTTTCATTAATTAACAGTTGACAACAATCTTTTTGTCGCAAGTTAATTACTCCTTAAGCAAATAATGCACAAGATAACACCAATGAAAATTCACCTGGCACCGTATGTATGTGGGAGACGGTAGTAACCGGCATAATGGCCGAGCTTGGAAGCTGTTGGGTCGGTCGAGAGACTGCTGATGATGTCGATAGGTCTTTCGACAAGGTTCTTTTCTCCGTTTCCGGTGTCGGCTAAAGTTGTAGATTGGATAGCAGCAGAGTGCTTTGGATGGAGATTAAATGATTTGATGAGTCCCTTTGCAGAAATTGATGAGGGGAATGTTATGTTCTTATTGGGGATATGCAATGAAGCATTGGAGAAGGATAAGATGCAAATTGTTAGAAAGAGAAGAGAGAAGAATATATTGTTCATGTTGTGTTGTACTGTAGATAGAAGAGAGAGAAGGGGAGAAGATTCTTATTCCATGGGACTATGGGAGATTTTATAGGCTATGGTCTAAAATCATGCGATGAATGTACATGCATTTGAGATACAGATCTTGTTACGTATCCACATTTGAGATATAGTGTGAACGTATTTATTTGCAATCGCTTTCTGAATGAGCAATATACAGACAGATACATGAAATGTTCATTGCATTTCTTTGCAATAAATTTCCTTAATTATTATCAACAACTAAATTATCTGCGAGTTATGTAGTGATAAGATATAAGACTTTTATGATGAGATTTGAGATGGTAAGTATAAAAAAAGAGTAATTATAATATTCTCGTTCTCCCGTTTCCTTCACGCGTTCTCCACAAAAAGACAAAATAATTTCTTTCGATCCTGCCTGGATTCCGCCTCGTCCTCTCTCACTTCTCTCCTTCTCCCAAATTTGTCAAGTCTCTCACTAGAATTTAAAACAAGTCTCTATATTCGAACCTGTAAGTTTTTATATAAAAAACAAGCAAAATTTTATATTATAATAAACAAGTCTCGATATTGGAATCTGCAATCTACAAGTTTTTATATTAGAACAGTCAAATCTCTATATTATGACATACAAGTATCTATATTAGAACATGCAAGTCTTTATATTAGAACAAACAAGTGTCTATACTAGAACCTACAAGTCTATATTAGAACAAGAATATCTGTATATTATAACAAACAAGTATTTTATATTGAAACATGCAAGTCTCTATATTAGAAATTGCAAGTTTCAGTATTAAAACCTGCAAGTTTTTATATTATAATAAACAAGTATCTATGAGAACTTGCAAGTTTCAAATATTTGAAACCTACAAGTATAAATATTAAAAAAATTAATATAAAAACTTGCACATGAAACGAAGCGGACAGTCGGAGCATTAATTTTTTCGTCCTATAGCGGAGGACAGTTAGAGGAGACTTTTGGTAATTCCAAAAAAAAAAAAAACTAGATTATCCCACACACTAAAACATTGAAAATAGACGGCCTTCTGTTAGGGTATGGAGATATAAATCTTACTGTATCTTGGAATAAAAGAATGTAAAATTCAAAAGCAAAGAAAATAATTTGTCCCCAATCATCAATTAATTTCTCCATGCTCCAATATCCACTAATTAAATATTCAAAATAATCATTGTCAAATAATTCATGCTCTTTCGTTATTACATTTTTACAATATTTTGACATTGTTCTAACTTATTTTAAAACCAATTTCAAACAAAGATAAAAATGACTGGACATATATACTCCGGTTAACATTCCTTGATGGACTGTCATGTCACAACCTGATTAAAGATTGCATGTCATTAAGTATCAGTTACTTGATGTGTTTCTGTTATCATAAATGACACATTAGTATATTAACTAGGGCCGGGCAAAAAACTCGTAACTCGTGAGTTGCTCGAACTCGACTCGAGAAAAACTCGGTTCTAACTCGAGTTGACAGAACTCGAGCTGAGCCAACTCGATTGACTCACGAGTTGAGTTCGAGTTGCCCTCAACTCGCTCAGTCCAACTCGCGAGTTGTAATATATAAATATTTTGTACTTATTTGAACTAAAAGTTGTTTTATATTTGAATTATTTGCATTTATTGAAACTTATTTTCACTTATTTGCATTTATTTAACAAACATTAGTAGAAAACACAAACTTTCTATTTGATAAACACATAGAAATTAGAAATAAAACATGCTTTTTATGCTCTATGTTATAATTTTTGAGTTGGCAGTCAAGTCACGAGCCAACTCGAGTTGTGGCGAGTTGAGTTCGAGTTGGTTCAGAAAACTCGAAATTATTGTGTGTAACGAGCCGAGCCAACTCGAGTTGTGGCGAGCTCGAGTTCGAGTTGAGTCTGACTCGCTCAAACTCAGCTCATATACAGCCCTAATATTAACACACTTCATTTTTGTACCATACTTTAAAAATAACAGTATATAAATTCTTAGAAACATTTTTGCTTGTTTGAAATATTTTATTATTCATTAACAGTAGACTTACAAGTTAAAACATACGTACAAACTCAAATTTAAAAATAAACATTAAAAAGTTCTAGTCTACCACAAAAAAAGAGATCTACCAATGATTAAAAATCATCTTGCCCAACGGTTATGCAACTGTTGTTATCTAAAGGGTTGCTGAATCGTTTAGAGAATCATTGATAAATGTGTGTTGCCGTAGAGAAAATAAGAATTTAATACTCGATACGACGACAGTCATTTAAAAAATAATCGTTGTCATAGATTACCTAAGACAACAGTTATTTAATAAATAACTGTTGCCTTAGGTCTTTATTTTTTAAGAAAAAAAAGTTATAAATGGGAACTAGCCTCAGATTTGCTAGCCAATATATATACCATTAAACATATTATATCATTACAGAGAATTTTTATTAAATAACTAAACATTTAAACATATAACACGATTTTCATTACAAAAATTGTCTCATTAAACTGGTTATTCATAAAGAAGAAAAAACAAAATGGAAATAAATAGCTAGAGATTTTCTTTCGTCTTTCTTCTTTTCAGAAGTACTTTAATGAAAGCATACCTCTTTAAAATTGTTTTAGGAAAGTTTCTGAAACAACTTTAAGGAGAAATTCTCGCAATAAAGCTGGTGTGGATAGCATAATTTTCAGAATTTCGAACAAGGATGTAGTACAATACGTGCATTGTTATCTTAGAAATAAAAAATTTACAATGATACAAATTTGAGATCCCATGTTAGGTTTTTTTTACCAGGAAATGGAACTATTGGTGAGACTTAATGCCTTGGATGGAATAATCTTGGATGCATAAGATATCTTTGCTGACATCAAGCACTATGTTGCTCGATGCCTTTGATGTAAAGATATCATGTGCATCCAATGTCATGCACCCAAGGCATTCAATGCATTTAGTCTCCCAAGTAAAGTTGATCAATTTCCTGCTCAAAATCTAACATAAGATCTGACTTTATTTGATCATTGTCCGTTGTTAGTAAGACATCAAATGCATGCATTGAGATACTCATTCTTTGAAATTCTAAGTAACATGCTATGCAATAGCTCTCGCAAGACGCTACATACAAAACACATAAATACAAATAATTTTTTTTAAAACAAGACAAAAAAAATCAAGATCTCATAAAATAGTTTGTACCAAGACATTGAATCCTTCTTTTGCAATATACGACATACCTAACTTCATACTTAGTTATGTAACTGAGTAGGGGTTCAATTTCCTGTAAAAAAAAACTAAACATGAGATGTCCTATCAACTGCACCAAAGAACTGTTGGATTAAACTCATATCTTATTTGACAATTTGCAAAATAAATCAGTACTAACCTTGCACAGTTGAGTTTTGGTGAAGTTACATGTTAACACAGGTACAACATGATGTTGGAAATGCTCAAACATGCTTAACACAAGTCAAGACATGCTCAAGACATCAAGAGATGACTCCATAGAGCCATGCGTTACCATAACACTTCCTGAACCTGTCACAACGGATCGGCAACTCATCATAACAGGTGCCCAACCCGTCACGACGTGTTAGAAGAAGAATAATGATGTTAGGACATAGGTCTTTCTATCAAATAATATTTATACTTTCCTAATCCCACTTTTACGTCGCACCAAACGACGGTCAATTGTAGATCAGGGTCGAACCACAGAGACGGAGATTCACTCTAAACCGGACTCAGTTCACTTCCAATTCTAGGGTATGTCTTTTTGGTATTTTGTATAAAAGAGGGGGGGGGGGGTTGTAAAGTTTTGATTAAGCTAAACAGTTATCACTAACAGACAGTAAGCAATAAAGAAAAGCAAGTAAACAAGTGTTGTAATCAATCAATAATAAGATCCTAGGGTTTTGGGAAATTGTTTGTCTCTGGATGGTCTCTTGCGGTCCGCAAGCTCTCACTTGCGGCCCGCAAGAAACAGTCGCCCCTGGAAGTTACTTGCGACCCGCAAGCTCTCACTTGCGGCCCGCAAGCAACTGTCACAGAGAAGGGTTTTCAGTCGTAATTGGTTCTTAACTATCGGTTCGTGGTTCCATTCACCTCAACTCTCGTTTGTTGGTAATTGTACACTTGCTGACAGTTGTAAACCTCTAGGATAATCTCTTATACCTAACTTTATTTGGATTCTTTCTATAGGTTTGTTTAATCTCTCGATTTAACACGAAATGTCCCTCTCGGGTATTTTCGGATTCTAAATCAACCAAAGCAGTTCCTAATCAGTTGCAAATCATTTGATACTCATGCCACACTGGATTTGGCCTTATCCACGGGCTTACCAAGTAATAAACAAGTTTCAATAGGAAAAGATGAGAATAAAATCAATCCAATATAAAAATCACGACTAAACATCATTTATAATCAACATCCATGACAAACAATCCATTCCCTAACCCTAAGATACAGTTCACTACTCACACATGGCAGCAAACAACAGGAAAAGAAGATAAAAGAATGAGTTCATGGTGAAAAGAACCAAAAACCCAAAATCAGCAGATCTGCCCTTGCAGGTGGTCTTCACGTCGTGATATCTCTCGAAATCCGTGAAGGGAGGCACCGAGCAATGGTCAGGTCTTCTTCTCCTGTGTCAGGTCTAGACGGCGGAACCCCCCAAAACCTAGAAAAGGCTGCTATATATAGCTCAAAACGCGAGGTGAACAGGCCCTGGAGCGGCCGGAATTTCCATATCAGGCCTTGCAGGTCGCAAGTGAAGGCTTGCGGCCCGCAAGCAATGCGCAGAGAGGTGAACGTCTCAAATCGAAGCTCCTGATGAGCCCGTGATGGCTCCAAGTGCTCCATATGCTCCATATACCTGAAATAAGACCAAAGAAGAGCAGTAAACAAGAACAAGGTAGAGAACAAGCTAAAATGCAAGTAAAATAGTGATTTTAGGGTGAATATGAGTACAAGTCAAGGCAAATATATGCATATGAATGCAACGCATCAAATAACATAGCAGAGAAGGTGTTTCATAGAGTCATGCGTTACAGTAACGCTTCAGAGACGCGTCATAACGCCTTGCCATCCGTTATAACGGGTTCCCAACCCATTGTAACGGGTTCCCAATCCGTTATAACGGATTCCTGCTCAAGATGACTGTTTGAAGAGTGCTTTTTTGAGATCTCTCTAACGCTTCAAAAAATACTGAAATCAGAGTTACGAGTCAAACGTTATGGCCGTTTGAAGAAACATATTTTCTCTGGAATTCCAAACCGTTACCAACTCGTTATAACAGGTTAGAAAAAGGGTATAACAGATGTTTTTGGAGCATGTCAAAGTACATTGGGTAGTCCACCCATCTGAGCCGTTCACTTCATCGAAATTGGTGAAAAGTGCTTCACTTTAATTTTTGTTGTGTTTTTCAATGAATCATTTTACACCAATCTCGATGAATTGACGATCCAGGTGAGATAGAGTATTCATTGTACCCATCTTTTAAAGTATCCAAGTTTTTGCCAAATAAATATTATTGCAAAATAATGTGATAATTTGTTGCCAATAATCAAATGTTTACTAGAGTCTTGTCCTACAATGCATTATTTTTCACCGTTCAATTTATAAAATTAGAGAGCGTTGATTAGCCTTCAGATTGGAGAATATTTGACTCTTAATTTTTAAATTATTCTTCGCTGTTGTAGTATATAAGTAAATATTTCTCAAAAAATATTGGAGGACTGACACCCCAAGCCTCCCCTCTATCCGTCCTGAGAAGAGAGATATAGAGAGAACATATAAAAAAAGGGCAGAATTTCATATAAAGGCTTCTAAAACTTCAATATTACATATTTAGTCACTAAAATCTCATAATTACATATTTAGCCATTTAAAACACAAAATATTTCATACAAATGCTTCTAAAAGTTCAATATCACATATTTATCCACTCAAATTTCATAATTACATATTTATTCAAGTAAAACACAAAATGTTTTATTATTGTCCAGCATAACTGCAAATTAATAAATTTAATGTAAATTAACAATTAAATGGTAATTACCACTCTAAAACACTAAATGAGGTAGGAAATTGAAAACGAGTCGGGCCAGGTCGGATCGGGTCAAATTCGCCCGAGTCAACGGGTTGGCCGGGCCACGAGTTTGTCGGACCAGGTTTGGGAAGAAGGGTATAATCGTTAGCTGCTTTATTTCACACCGCTTCTCCTCTCCTCTATTTAGGTATTTGACAAAATTCGTATGTGTTTGACCCGGCCCGAAAACTCCGAGATCGCAATCTGGCTCGGCCCGACCGGAGTCATATGATAAGATGAAATTATATACCAGAATCAAAGGGTATTTTGTGTAATTTATGCCAAAATCCGATAAGTTTAGGTCAAAATATCCAAGTTTAGTCTCAAGTTTAAGTTACTTCCCTAGAATTGGTTTACAATGCAGAAAATAGGTAATGTAAGCACAAGAAGTTATTTCTGGACACCTGGAGCAGTTGGGAGCGAGATCAGACAGTTAAAGGATTCATTACAGTCGTAATCACCCTTCATTACGGCTGTAATCATCCATTACGGCCGTAATCACGCTTCATTACGGTCGTAACCACCACATCCCGAGACTGCAGATTCCAGAACTTGGCCAAAACCTCTTCAGATCAACCCATTACGGCTGTAACCAGTACCCATTACGGTCGTAATGACCCTTTCCCGAGAGATAGATTCCCAGTACTTAGCCACCACAGGAGCTAAGTACACTCATTACGGCTGTAACCAACACACATTACGGCCGTAATGGTGTTTTCCCGAGAGACCATATTTCAGGACTTAGCCAGTTTCAGATTCAGAAAACTTGATTACGGCCGTAACCAAAACCTATTACGGCCGTAACCAAAACATCACTTGGTCAATTTCAGCCTCAGAAGAGTTCATTACGGCCGTAACCAAAATCGACAATTCTCAGAATAGATCCCACGACCATATTCTTGCACGGTCTGCCAATTTTAGCACTAATTACGGCCGTAACCAAGGTCGGCAGAGCAGTTCAGTTTTATTTTGGGAAGGTTATTAGAGGTTATTTTGGGATTCGTGTATTCATGTATAAATAAGGGGGTTCAGATCTGTTTAGGACATGCTTTGAAAGAGATAGTTTTCCATTACACTTTTGAGAGAAAGAGATAGATTTTGGGGAAGAAAGAGAAGAAGAAGAAGGAAGAAGAAGAGAATGCCATTAGAGACTTCATCACTTTGGTTTAATCTTCCACTCTTTCTCTTGTTTTTTTTTACTTACTTAGTTGTATTTTCATGGCCATTAAGGGCTAATTCTCCATTAGGTTTTTAGGGAGACTTGAAACTTGGTTTGTATCTTACTTGGTTTAATGATATGATGATCGTTGTTTTTGTTATTATGGCATGTGCTTGTTTTTATTGTTTATTGTGATCTTGATCAAATTGCATACTTAGGATTTAATGGTTGTAATTGAGAAATTGAATTGTTAGATCCCGACCACAAGTAACAAGGTAGATGGTAATTTAAGTACCGAAACGTGACGATTGTCATCTATAGGCCAACTTGATTGAATTGAATAATTGTACCAAGTACCGAGAGGTGAATTGCAATCGTTTAAGTAGATTAAGGCAATTAGGACTTAATGAATTTAGACTAGGATAATCAAGTACCGAAAGGTGAAAATTACTCTAGTTTAGATATGGTACTAACATAGAAATATCCCTTAGTACCAAACTTGTTAATTGCGCCTCCTTAATACAAAAACAAACCTTTAAATGACCAATTAGATATAAACAAGTGGATAGAAACCCTATAAACCTAGCCTCTCATCTTAATTCTTGAAATTGTTAATTGATTTACTTAGTCTCAAAATTGCATAATATCAAAACTCAACCTTTAATTTCTTACTTAGATTAAAATTATTAGAATTTGATAACTAAATCCGACTTGTCCCTGTGGATTCGATCCCTAAGTACTACAATAGACGGTTGTATACTTGCAACCTCTATTTAACAACTAGGGTTAGTAAAACTCGTATCAGCAAACTCGTGCAAACTCGTCCAAAAAACTCTAGAGTCGAAGACGGGTAGTGACCATCCTTTTTGGAAAAAAACCTGTGTTAAAACTCGTGCGAACACTCTAAAACACTAATAGAGGTAGGGAATTGAAAATGTGTCGGGCTGTGTCGGGCCTAACTCGCCCGAGTTGACGGGTTGGCTGGGCCGATAGGTTTGCAAGGCCGAGTTTGGACGGGTTGGCCGAGCCGACGGGTTTGCGAGTCAATTTTAACACAAGTTTTTTCCAAGAAGTATGGTCGCTATCCGTCTTCAACCCTCGCTTTTTTTACGGGTCCATACGGGTTTGCCTCGGGTCCGGTCGCGGCCTTAGGGTTCAGGCCGGGTCGAGTTTGTATTTAGGAGATATCAGTGGCTAAATATGTAATATTGAACTTTTAGAGGTGTTTATATGAAACGTTTTGTGTTTTAAATGGATAAATATGTAATTTTGAGATTTCAGTGGCTAAATATGTAATATTGAAATTTTAGAAGCCTATATATGAAATTCTGCCTAAAAAAAGAACAAGAAGCACGTGAGACAATAATTAGGTGGAACGAAGTGGAACCGGGTATAATTTTGGTGGTGGCAAGGAGCAGCTGCATTCGTCATGGTTCTCAAGTCTTGTTTACCAGGTACATCTTTCCAATTGATGATTTAGACATGAAGAAAAAGCAAAGGAGACCTGTAATTTGGTTAAACCTATTGTAATTCTGAATTCCTGTGTGTTTTTGCTTCATGGTAATGTTATTGTAGGCTAATGTGAACCAATTTTGTTAGACTTTCATGTCGCCCATGTGTTCGATGAAATGTCTTTGTAAAAAACTTGTGTCAAAACTCTATTACGATACTGAAAACACAAACTTCTTGTAATTGTTCGAGTTATTATTATATTTTCTCATTGTAAGGCTTCTTGATTTACGAGATGTGCATAGCAGTAAATTTTAATTGCCATTAAGGTTTAGTAGTGGTTTCCTTTAACATTTCCAAACAACCCTTCTCCAGCATTCATTACACAGCACCATATTTGCAGGAAAAAAAATCAGAAATGGCCATCCTCGGAAATAAAAAATGCCACCTTGTACAACTTATCCGAAAAATTTAAAATTTCAACCCTTCAAAGGAAAAGATATTGTTAATCATGATGGACGAAAGTTTGATGAAAATTCACTGAACATGATTAGCAAGCACCAATATTTTTTTTGAACTAATGCACTTAACTCATTTACACATGTCAGACGAATGAATGGTGGAAATACACAGATTTTCTGTCTTAAATTCTCACTCTTTCCGCATTTAGGACCGAAAGTATATGTTGGTTGAAAGTTGAGAGCATTTATCATGCATTTGATCTGTTTTGTCTTTTTTTTTCTACTGAAAAGTCGGTAATGCTACAAAAAAAATTCTAAGAAATTGTCAGAAAAAAATCAAAGGAAGAGAAAGTTCTCTTACTATGTTAGGGTTAAGATATGGATAAAAAATAAATTTGCTGCTTGATTATTTGTGTAAGTTAGCTTTGTCCGTGGTTTGTTTATAAGAAAAAAAAAATGTCCGTAACTTCCTAGTTCAACCTTTTTGACAACTTCGTAAGAAGGTAATGATGAAATGAAGAAAAGTTAATATAACTTATGTCTGGGATTAATTAAAACTACTTGTAATAATTTAAACAACGACTTTCCAAACAAAGACTTTAGAAAACAAGCAGATCTGTACTTGGTCTTTTTGGCAGATGACTAGATGAGATAATACTGCTCTGCTCTCTCGATTGCAATGCAGACTGGAGATATACATTAATTTTATAGATTAATTACTTTATCTTAAGGCTTTCCAGGTAATTCCTCCCCTCCAACTTGTCAGCAAAATAGCCTTTGAAGTATTCTATGTAGGGGAGCGAGTTGTAATTCGCCTTGTCTCCTCTGACAACCTCAGGAAGTGGGCCCACCGTGCACAAGTGGTATGGGCTTTGGAAGTTGGCTATGGTGATGCGCTCCTTTGTGCTATTTACCACTGCTCGGTGCTCTATGCTTCGGTACTTCCCGTTGCTAGCGATCTGTTTATCGAAAATAAATACATATATGCAGATATGTTGGTCCACTTTAGGTCATAATTAGATGCAAATTAATTCAAAAGAGGGAGTACTAATTTCTTATGATTTCACAAGGCGCACATGATACTTCTTATTTTCGAATGTTTATCAGGTACCTCAAGAATATCACCAATGTTGACGACAAATGCTCCCAGAAGGGTTTCGACATCGAGCCACTTGCCTCCCTTCCTAATTTGCAATCCTTGGACATCATTTACATGGAGGAGCAGAGTTAGACCCGTTCCATCAGTGTGTGGGGAGAGACCCAAAACCTTCTCGGCTTGTGGGCACGGCGGATAGTAGTTCATCCTCATACTTTGTGCTTGCCCCTTGAAATAATTAAAAAACACCTCTGATTCGATCTCTAAATCTTTCGACATCGCTTTAAATAGTTCGCTAGCCACTTTGTTGAGCTCAAGTGAGTACTTGTCAAATGTGTCCCTGCATCAATCAACTATGATTTTCTACTGATACTTGTGATGTTTTAATTAATATCTTCCCACGTAAATATGCTTAGAAAATCTTTCCATATTTTTTTTTCTCAAAATTTCAGATCAACAGCTATATATGTGATAAATAGTTACCTAAAAGTAGGAGGATCAGTCGGCCAGAACCTCAAGTTTCTCTCGCTGACAGGTCGGGTGTTCAGATACAACAAATCGGCCCAGTCTAATTTCTGCTCGTTGGAAACGACGAAGTGTTGGCCGAAGCCCTCAATGCCATTGCTTCCTATGGCCACAACCTTCTTCTCCTCCAGGGGCAAGTTGAAAAATGCTGTCATATCTTCCTTCACTCTCTCAAGGAGCTCTTCATCCACTCCATGATTTATGAGCTGAATCATTTAGTGATCCAGTTAATTCACATCACTTCACTGATTCTATTTAAAATAAGAATTATGTGTATGTTTTGTTTTCCTGCTCCTCATCAATTCCATGTTATCTGAAATAAATCTCCATTTCTCCAGAAATTGTGGAAATTTTCATTGCCCAATTGAAGAAACTAAATTTGCATTCTTTTTGTAGAAAAGTGAGATCCATCACTATTTGTTGTGTTAGGATTGCAATCCTTTTCGCTTTTTACTATATTAGATTTTTTTTTTACTTTAGCTTCAAAAGTCAACCCGCCAAAATTTCTTTTAAGAAAACGTACCTAGTGCAATTTAAATTATTCCAATAAATTGTATCACGCAATTGACTTTTTTGTTATCTATAAACTTATCCCAGGAGTAATTAATGTTGTCTTTTACCAACAACTTAAGTTTGCTTTTGCATTACATTGAAATGAAAGATGGAACTTTAAAAATAAAAATTAGTCGGCTAATTATGTACTTCATTTAATGGATACCGTAAATAAAAAAGGTTCATCACTTTTTTGTTTCGTACAAAATGGGAAAAAACTAAGATAAGATCGAGATCAGTTTGGTTGTTTGGGTACCGTGACCACATGTTGGTACCAGTTTTGGAATCCTCCAGCTCTTAATATGTATTGTGCATGTGCGAGTTGTACAAGAATACTTTCAAAAGGAATGGAGGTCAAACACCAAAGAAAAAATAATAAAAGGAAATCAAATTTAATGATTTTTAATAATAAAAAATTCATAGTTCTCAGTTCTCACATGCTTTTTAATAACGAAGCACCATAGATCCACAAAAATTAATGGTAATTACTAATTAATCAACCTGGAAGAAGCCCCATTCTCCACATGCATAGCTCAGCTTTGCAATCTCTTCCTTACTAAAATGGGGGTCCCGGAGCTTAGCAAGGTCGATCACCGGTAGCTCAAAGGAGCCTTTTCCAACGACGACGATATCGGCCTCAATATCCGGCCTGATATACTGGTATGGCACCTGCACCTCATAAGATGAGGCACCAATATTAGATACAAGAGCTTGAACACTCTTCACTGGGATGAACTCAACGCTCCTGAGATTTTCTTCCAAAGTTTCAGACATTTTATTGTTAATTCGTTGTGATCTTCTTTGTTTGAAACTTTGAATAACTATGTCTATGTTTGCTTGGTATCGGCCGGGTGTATAAATAACTATAGATGGATGGAGAGGTTGGCTGCTTTGTATCTCGGTTTAATTAATTAATATTGTTAGGAAAAATGTTTAATTTGAGTCACCCTTATATTCTCCAAATGATTTTTTTTTTAGTTTTGTCCAACACTAAGTTGAACATTTTTTACTTGGAGATTATGAATATTAAACATTTGAAGAACAAATTTGTACAAATTTTAATGTGAAAAATAATGAGCAACCCTTATGTACATAAAAAAAAAGTGATTGTGAATAAATTATGTTCAAATTCGTCTATTGGACGAAGCTTGAACTTTCTTTTCCTTTTTTTTTTGAAGAATAGTTCGCAACCCTCATGTAATAATTCTTGCAAAGTAGATAACTCAAGAAAATCGATCTTCCATAGATAATGATTTTCGCTTGACGAGATTTGTATCAAATTTCATAACATAATAAATTTTTTTATTTTAAAAATGCATGTAACTTTTTTCGTAAGTTCTTCTCATTTTTAGATATTCCTAAATTTCATAAGCTGCAGTTTTTTCATGCAGTTTACTATAGTTTGACACAAACTTTATCAATTTTTGGTGATGTTGTGCAGTTAATAGACATTCAAAAAATTTAAACATTTTTAACATTTATTTAAACACAACATTTAGCACAAGAAATAAGTTTATTAACCACAACATAAAACGCAAAAGAAAATTCTTAAAAGCAACGGTTAACACAAAAATGTATTTGCATAATCATTTCCTACATTTAATAGTTCTATCCAAATATCTCAAATTAAAGTACAAATCATCATTTTTTTTAACAACCACCGAAAAAAGTTCTGAACGATATCCATTGATCAAATAGATATGTTACGACTGTCTCCATGCCTTTTCTTTGAAAAAATTCTTAACGATATTCAGAAGTGGGCCCACTGTTATGCTGACCTCATAGGGTCATTATTTTTTCAAAGAAAAGGCCCAAGTGAAGATTGCGAGCCGTGGGCCCACTTCTGAATTTTTAATTTTATTTTTCAAATATTTGTACCATAAATATCATAAAAATTGAATGCAAGTTGCAGCTTAGAACTATCTGATTAAGAGCCCTGGGCCCACTTTCTGAAATAATCAGAAGACAAGGAGAAATACAAGTTAGTCCTCTTTGTAGAATAAGCTAAATGATATTCTAATAACAAGCTGCAACGATCGCATTACATGGAAACCTTGAGATAATCAAAACTAATTTGTTAAATGAACATGTTCTATAGTGTTTACCTCTCCATAAGATCAAATCCGCATCTGTTGTTTCAAGAAGAAATCTCTTTCAGTGAATCTCACACTATAGCAATTCTATATTCTTTGTTTTGAAGGTTCATGAATCATGACCCAACAAGGGTTAACACTAATTTGTCTTCTCTTTCATTCTTTCACATTACTTGCATCGTATCAAATATTCAATCTTTCATCATAAAACCCACTCTTGAGTGATAGTGAGCGATCATCCATGAATTAGAAAAAACAAATTATACTAAGGTGATTGTTTCAGATATTGACCTTTGACCAAAACAGGAATGAATACATCACCAAAGATGAGGTAAGATGACTGACATTAAGGTTAGAAAGACATTTAATACAAAGTTTGAAGCAACAAGTACCCACATGATATGACTCTTCTACTATATTAAAAAATTAAAGATATATATTTCTCACATTAAGAGTTCAGACCACAAGAACAAAAGGAAATTGAGACTTAATTCACCTCACAGAAACAAGTTCTTGAACTTACCATTGGCAAGCTTGCATAGTCCATTATATGCAGCAGTATCTGACAGGGAAGAAAATATTCTTAGTTAGAAAAATAACTAATATGGTTCTTGCTTGGACCAGTAGCAATCAGACTGATCTGAATAGAAGGAATAAGAGGTAATAATTCTACACAAGCCCTTGAACTTTTCAGTAGTGAGAAACTGTGCCCCCAATAACCCAACACAGTGGTTTTCAAATAAAAGACCACACTACTATGATACAGACTAGTAGTAGTATGAGTTACATAATAACTATTTTTTCAAATTAATATTGTATCCATGAGAGAGCATTTCATTAATTTTTAGCTAACAGCTTAGACATGAAAAGACTAAACGGCCGTCTTTGTTTCTCCTGTTGAAGCAAGCATGCCCCAGCAGAAAAGAACCAGTCATGGAAAAGAACAAACAACCGTAATGGAGCATCTTAGACATCTCTCTGAACAAAAGCTAACTTGTTGGTTATTTTGTACATAATATAGAAAATATTGTTAATGTTTTTAACAACTTTTGAGGGTATTAAGGCTTTAGCCACCTGTTATGCTTGCACCAAATTTAGTTAGAAACTCGATAGAGTCATATACCGAAAACAAATACAGACCAAGCAAAATTGAAACCGAAAACTCATATTACTCTACCATATGTAACAGATTCCTACTAACGTTACATGCAGATCTTAAACAGCAATGACACACTACTGGTACTTAAAAGTAGGGATGAAGTGCTGGTTATGAGATATTCAGTAAATGAAAGAAAAAATACCAAAATTGGAACCAAAGTCAGTGCAAATCTCAGCACGGATTGACTGGGGCCCATCACAAATACCGACAACCTCCATGAAATGTGTCACAGGTACAGACATGTCTCCCTTAACAGTTAGCTGCTGGTTGTCAGTCGACTCACCCATCACTGCACCACCGTCATTTTGCATGACTTGAACTACGGTACGAACTCGCCTACCCATGTACTGCTTCATGATTTCTCCATTGACAAAAACTGCAGGACTGGAGGTGTCCATTCTCTCTGCAAAGAGGAAAAGCGATTTTGGAAGAAATGCAAGATCTAAGAGATGTTGCTACAAATAAAAAAAATATTCTTTCATAGAGATCTTGTGACCAGAAGAAGGCAGTCACCCAGACAATTTATAATTGTACAATAAACTGGTAAGGAACGCAATGTTGGAACTTTAGTTAAGAAACCCATGGAAGTAATTAATTTTGCAAATTCAAGAGGAAGATACAACGGGTTAGTACAGGAACAGTTCTCAAAGTTGTGCATCAAATATTTGAAAAGCAACATACGATTAATTATGAAATCCAGACTGCTTTCCTGCTAAAGTTACAAGATAAGCAACTTCTCCACTATTTTTTTTCACTGATTGCAAATTAGTCCAAACTAATTGAAGAGGGTTTTAGGCAAAATTAAAGTGCGAAACCAAGATCAAGGGACATGACTGTAGATCGAGGGATTTCTAGGTGTGTTTTGCACGGGAATCAACAAATTTTCTCAAGTATAGAACACATAATTATGTGTAGCGCACTAGGAGCGCACCAGTTCTTATTCAACCTTTTAGATTTTAACAGAAAATGAAACAGAGAGTGATTAAAACAACAAAACTTAGATGAGAGAGAGCTACTTACGAACGAGAGAGAAAAGAGAGAGACAGAGAGGGACAGAGAGAGACCTCGCTTGAGCAATGGAGAAATAGGGCACGCACTAGGGAGAAATCGGGGCATATGGAAGGGTTTAATAGCCTAGAAATGAGTTTGGAGTCGCATTTACTCCGTACACCATATGAAAAGTTGTCTGTTGTCCTGCTCCTGCGACAAACAATGAAAAAGGGGACTCGTAGTAATCCGTGCACCAGGTGCATTTAGAATATAATTACTCACGAGAAAGATCTTCTGTAGCAGTTCCTGTGAAAATCTGAGTGACAATGTGGCAGTTTGAATATTATATATATTTTAATCACAAGACACCAATAAATATTATATATATATTTTGTGAAATTTGATACCTTGATAAAATACTCGTAATATAGTTAGCTTTAGATTTTAGAAATTGAAATGGTGGTTTTGCTATGTGACTTTCCAATGGATATATGTGCGCTCGCCACAGAAGAATAATACAGGGGCAGGATGGGAATTAAAACTAGTCTAAACCAATGGCGGGAAATTTTATAGTTTGGCGCCTAGTAGAACTCCAAGTTTCCATAATTAATAAATGTTATCGTCAACGTTCAACAATATAATAAACGATTTGTAAATGGAAGCTGATACATACGTATCACATTTGATACTGATTATCGATACTAATATTATCGTCACCGTTCAATAATATAATAAACGATAAATAAATTTGCTAACAAACGATTTGTAAAAGTTATGGTTTTATATAAAATGTTCTTATTTTTAACAAATATTGAAATTATAAAGAATTGAATGCAATATTAACTACTCTACCTTTAAAGGCTTTAATCAATAAATAATCGAGGTTTGACATGTGAATTGATTGATCAAACAATTACAGAGATCGCAAAAATGTCTCTGCTGTTGTGAATTAGGAACACAAGTAGATAAAAGGCATTTCGACCTACTTAAAAAATGTATGAATAATCGATGATAAATGATGTATGGTCTGCATGGTTCATCAAATTCGAGATATTATTTAAAAAATGAAACAATATTATTTATTGGATAATGTTCCGTAGATATCACATTTGATATCGACTATTAATACCAATGTTATTATGCATATTTAGTTGAGTTATTATGCATATATTTGAGTTATTATGCATGTTATTTCATGTTATTTTTTTACTAAAAAATAATAGCATGCATAACTATTTCAGTATAAAAATAACATGCATAATAACTCAAATAATGTGCATAATAACTGAACTAAATGTGCATAATAACATTGGTATCGATAGTCGATATCAATATTGGTATCTACATATCAGCTCCCTTATCTTTATTATCTATCTGCTTTCAACCATTGTATCTTGTGTTTTCGTTGGCTTGGTGCATATCGGTGTGTGTAAACGAGACCAAGTACGACATTGTAAAATTGGCTCGGTGCTCCATCGGAGTGTGTAAGCGAGATCAAGTTCAAGTTTGTAACTTCACTTGTGTTAGTGCACCGACTCGACCTAGTTACCGTGTCGGGGGTCAGGAGTTCTAGAGAGTAGGATCTCTAATATCCAAACTCCGTTAAAATATCCAAACTAAATTGAGTCTCGGAGCTAATTTTCTAAATATAGTTTGCAAATTGCTTGAAATTGCCAAATTTACTAATTGACCATCTAAACTTTTATAATAATTTAAATTAGCTCCCATTGATTCTAACACCATTGTCATAGATATCTAAGACAACAATTATTAGTAGATAACTGTTTCTATAGAGACATCAGACAATAATTATTTAATAAATATTCGTGCCTTAGATCTTTATTTTTTAAACGTTTATAAATGGTGGGTAGCTCCAGATTTACTAGCCCAATATATACTATTAAACTGATTATACCATCACTAAGAATTTTTATTAAACATATAACATGATATACAAAAACTGTCTCATTACAAAAAATGTTTCATTAAACTAGTCATGCCATAAAGAAGAAAAAAGAAACAAAGATGAAAATAAAACATCTAATTATAAAAAAATAAAATGAGCTATAACTATCACAAAATAAATAGCAGATTTTCTTGTGTCTTCTTTCTCTTCAGAAGTATCAACTTTACTGAGTGCCACCATAAGTTCAACAACTAAGGCCACACAAATAGGTTCCCTTCCACAAGAAGTGCCAGCATTATTGCGAACAAAACGAGATCTTCTCGCAATAAGGATGACACTTTTGAAGAGTAAAAAATTTAATACCAGATATAGCAGGATTTCAAACAAAGAAGTAGCCTATATAATGCATTTGCTATCTTAGAAATAAACGATTTACAACGATACAAATGCGAGATCTCCTGTAAGGTTTTTGCCAGAAAATTGAATCCCTCCATCGGTGGAACTTGATGCCATGAATGCTTTGGGTGTAATGAGTAATGACATTGGATGCATCAGATATCTTTACATCAAAGACCATCGAGAAACTTACTGAACATGGTCAGTGGCTGACATGACACATTAAGTTGTTCGATGTCTTTGATGCAAAGATACCATGTGCATCGAAGATCATCTACCCAAAGTACATGAAGTCCCACCAAATATAAGATTCAGTTTCTTGGTAAAAATAACTAACAAGAGATTTGACCTTATTTGACTTGTCGTCATTTGTCAGCGAAGACATCAAATGCATCTTCTAAGGTATGTCATTCTTTGAAACTCTAAGTAATATGTCATTCAATAGCTCTCGCAAGATGCTACCTACAAAAATACAGAAATACAAAAAAGTTCATACTTTCTATGTAGTTGTTTAGTGATAATAAAATAAGTGACACATATGTTTTTTTATGTACTTTCCATACCTCAATTTCTATATATTTGTTCAGCTTCACTTAATCTCACCTTAGTTTTTTATTGTACTTCTATATATCTGGACCTACAAAGTTATTGTAAAATAATTTTGATTAGAATAGTCAGACTCAAAGAGAAGAAAACTTATTAGAGTAACAACAACCTTAGCAAGTGTAAATTCATAACATCAAGTATAAACCATAATAACATGTATAAACCCATAGCAGCAAATATAAATTCATAACAACAAGTATAAACCTATAAATTTTGGCAAGTATAAACTCATAACTCTTAGCAAGTATAAAATCATAACAACAAGTATAAACTCATAACGACAAGTATAAACCTATAACAACAAGAGTGAACAAAATAAAAAAATAACAAAATAAAAAATTACCTTAAAGAAGAGAAAGCGTCGGCGGGAGGAGTAAAACATGAGAGATCTACTAATGAGCCATCACTTACTCAAGATCGAGCAGGTTGAAGGCGTCGGTGAGAGGAGAAGAGACATCAAAGCAATTTGTGTGTCTCGATACGTGTATGTGATAGAGACCGAGTTAGATCACCTCCACAACTCAAGCATATCAGATTTGCTAGAGTTGTGGATGCGGCCGAGCGAAAAAAAGAGAGATGAAGAGAAGAGACGCAAGAACAATATTTTATGAGCTATGGTTGGAAGTAGGGCAACAGTTATTTTAAATACCTGTTAGCGTTGATAGAGCTAAGCTAATGATTATTTAAAAAATCATTGCCTTAGATTTAAAAAAATACTGAAAAGATAAAACATTCATTTTCACTTTCTCTTCCTACCCATTTTACTTCCTGTCATTTTCAGGCGTAGCTCCATTTACATCAATGATTATTTAAGAAAATCGTTGTCTTATCTTCAGAGGATTTGTTTTCCCTTCTGTCAATGGTGTTTAACAATTTTTTAATGACGATTGTTTTATGAAAGTTGCTAAATCTTCTTTCTGTTGTAGTGTTGGATTTTGCCATTGTTTTCCACTTCTCAAAGTTTTCCAATGCATTCCAATTTTCTAGAGCTAAATTTTTTTTCTTCACTTTTCAACACATTATGATAGTAATTAAGTGTGTTCATTAGTTGATATTTGATAGTAATTAAGTATTTAAGCTCGTTAATTATTTTTGATAATAATTCAATGTGTTAATTACTAGATAATTATTAAGCACGTTAATCACTTTGATAATAATTAACACTTTAATTACCTGATAGTACGTAAGTACAAATAATCTTCTTAATTAAGAGTTCAAGGATTTTTACTGTTTAATTATTTCTTTCACCTTTTAGTGTCCAAACATTTCCGCTTTTTAAACATGGCTAAACAATGCTTTTCAATTTGGGAGCTGATATATCGATCTCTTTATCGATCCCAACAATAAATGTTCAGTTGGGTTCCGTTTGCACGTTGTTTTTGTTATGATGCGTGTTATTTTTCTATTATGCATGTTGCTTTTGTTATTATGCATATAATTGACCGGACGCTCTACTGAAAACGAATGTCGCTAAGCTCATCGACGCGAAACGATGTGCTCATCGATGCGGACTGGACGAATCAAGTTGCATTTATTTTGAAAATTGTTTTAGTTATGATGTATGTAGTTTTTGTTATTATACATGTAGTTTCTGTTATTATACATGTTATTTTTGTTATTATGTAAGTAATTAATATGCAAAATAATATAAATAACATGCATAATAACAAAAACAACATGCATAATAACGAAAACATAATAAATCATAAGTAAAACAAAAAAACATAATGAACATAATATATAAATCATAAGTATTTGGACGGTTATGCATGTTATTAGATGCACATAACAAAAACAACATGCATAATAACGAAAACAACACCCATTTTTGTCGGAACTCAACTGGACGTGTCAAGTGGGAATCGATGATGGGATTGAAGTTGGAATCGACAAGACATTTTTCTTTCAATTTTTCAGAACACACCAATGATTAATATTTTTCCCCTTTTTTAATTGTCTGAACTTCTACTTTTTTTTCAAATTTGAACTCTGGCTCACTCCAAAAAAAATCATTAGCAATTAGTAAGAAGTGAGAACATGTTTGAGACTTTATATTATATATATTATATATTATGAGCATGGCTAAAATAATATGCATAGTACACCACATAACGTACTATGCGCTCATTCGTATTTAATTTGGTCATTAAATTGATATTTAAGTTGCTCAATAAATTCTTCGTATCAAAATCTTGTAGGAAATAAAATTTAATGATTTTTAAAGCTTTCTTGCTATTTTTTAAATATTTTTTAAAAACAGTCCAGAACAGTCCAGAAATGACACTTTTGTAGTATTAAATCTGGACTGTTTTTAAAAAATATTTAAAAAATAGCTAGAAAGCTCCAAAAATCACAAAATTTAATTTCCTACAATATTTTCATATGAATAATTTATTGAGCAACTTAAATCTCAATTTAATGACCTATATCTATATGCATAGTACAAAATGGAGTGTACTATGCATATTATTTTAGCCATGCTCTATATATTATATACCGATCAAACAACATTACTACATTAGTGCTTCCATGCAAAGTGACTGCATGATACACATTTATTAGTAGCCCGGTTGCATTTTCATAGCTACAAGCCCATTGATACTTGGCCCAAGAGCAGAGGAAGTGATCAATAGCATATATTATTGCCATATTGGCATGGTTGCAATCAACTGATCTTACATAAAACGAGTTTAATTGTCAAGCCTGGTTATCCAATTTGTTAATTCTTTGGTTTTAATTAGGTCTAGTATATATACCTAAAAGTGTATAGCTTTAACAAAGGAAACCTAATAATACATTGTCACCACATCTGTTAAATTATATATAATACAAGTCATTTATGTACTGGATAGCTTTAAGAATTTGTAAATTTGTACCTTTTACAATGGAATCCTAGTCATTAATGTTTATTTTGAGTATAGAGAATATCATGTACGCTTTCTATTGGCTTAGTCTATACAAGTAATCTAGAGCCACGGCCCTTCAATTTGTAAAAAGCCCCATATACGGAAGATGGAGGCAAGAAGCGACAAGGAGAAAAGAGAAAGCATTCAACCACCACACCACCTAGCCACCATCAAAGCCACGAGTCCGTATCCCTTGAAATGAAATCTCCGATTGGCCTCGTGAATTTCAACGCTGGCACAATGTTTTTAGCAGTCCGTATAATATTTACTACAACGTCGTTACATTCTCCATACAATGAAGCTGTTCATTTTTTTTTTTGAAAATTTCTGACCATTTCAAAAAAATACGAATCTCAAAACCATCATTACCAAATTTGAAGCACACACAAACAACTGGAAAGAGCAGAATCCAACAACAAAAACATTCAAAGAGATTCTACTAGAATCACCAAGAAAGCATGACACAGAAGCTAAATGCAACTACAAGCCTCCTGTTGCAACTCAGGAGTGGCAACATGTTACTCCACGTTACTCCAAAGATGACACCAAGATGAGCACCGTCTAAAATGCTATTGTCAGTTTTGCTAGAAAAAATTAAAGAGGAGAAGAGATGCTTTTGTTTTTTTACAACACGATCATATCCAAATGAAATTGCAGAAATATAACAAATGCATTAATTATGCCAAGCATGGGCATAAATATGCATGTTGTCCAACAATAAGCAAACCATTAGGAGTCAAGGAAAAAAAAACTACAAATCATACTTCCTTAGCATGGAGCAATTCTTGCAAGAGAGGCCTCTGATTCGTGAAGTGTATCGCCTTGATCATCGTGAGTTAAATGAACAAAATAAATACTTTGATATAACCAACTACATTATATTGTTGCAAGAAACTCCCACCTCTGACTTATCAGTCCTTATGGTCGAGCACCTCACACATGTTCACAACAGAGCTAATCGGGCTTACCGGGTCCTGGAAGCCCAGATTTTCACCCTATCTGATAATATGTACATACCCTATCTCAAGAGACGCCTTGGTGCGAGGGGGTGTGTATCATATTTCCTGTCATAATGTTTAGTTTCGGTGTACGAATGACGGGGGGACTTTGGCATGGCCAACGATCCATTGACCCATCAAGTATGGGTCAAACTCTTGGGTCTGCCTCTCCAAGTCTGAACTTACCCGTAAATTAGGAACATACTGCAAGGATGTGGTACGCCAATCCACATTCTCCCCTTCGGAAGGCAAGTTGGTCATTTCAATTATATCACAACCCTGATCGTTATCAAACACCCCAACCAAGTAACGTTTCAATTGATGTACCGAGAGCGCAACTACGCCACTCCAGTTGATGTGGTGATCAATATGTGGAAGGAATGGAAAGAAGATCCCATTTGTCCACACCACAACCAAACACAAGACCCTCAGTACCGTCCTCCCCCGTCACTATCACGTCAACCGTCGTTTCCCTATAAACACAAACCTAACAACTATGACTCCTCCTCCATCGATTGTTCGAATTCCATGACAGCCAATTACTCACCTCACCAACCCAACAATTGGAGGAATAATAACAACTTGATCGAGACCATAGATGAGATCTCGACAGGTAATCAGAAGAGGAAAATGCGATTGAAGAAGAACCTAAGACCAATTATTACCGTGGCTTGAAAAGCAAAGGCGTATCCTCTCCTTAACATCAACATAACTCCTAAAAGATCTCCAATGATGTCAATGACTGGTAAAATAAAGGATGCAGAGCCCCTTGCCACAAAAATCCAATAAAGCTAGTTTTGACCACTGCCTCGAGAGCTATGCTACTCTCCTATCAAATGGGGAAACAGTCTCTCTCTTTCTCACTGACAGTTGTTGGCACCTAAAAATATACCAATTATTAGCCTACAAAAGGAAATAAAACAAGGCATAAGTATACAAAAGAGCAAGCAAGTGGGATCAAATACCAAGCCAATTTAATTTTTAAAAAAATCAGGGTTCTATGTGAAAAAGTGCCAAAATCTCGTCAAAAACCCAATTAAGTGCAATGGAGGCTCATAAATATTTTTCAAGAGATTAACAAGGTGTTTGTGTGATTAAAAGGATCATTTGGACTATAATATGTGCATTTTATATGATTGCCATATTTTAAATAATCACATATAACATTCTGAGCTTATTCAATGGTCAAAGCTCAAAGAAAGTTCCTCAAATTCACACCAATAAATTCTATAGGAAATTTGTGAATTTTTTGGCTTCATTTCAGTTCAAAATACAACCATTTGAGCCTTCAAACAATTCAGAACTTATTTGAATAAACTAAATTCGAATTTTCAAAGCATAAAGCAACAATTGGATGCAAATTGGGCCTCAATACCATTACATATTCTTTTATAGGCTTTGAATGAGCTGGGCTCACACAAACCCAATACAATTCAAAGAAGCTGTCAGCCTTTTGGTCTATGGGAACCAAGTCTACTCAGAAAAGGGAAAAGATTGTCGCTAACTCTGTGTCTCATTAAACCTTACAAGTAGGCCCCATGCTGCCAGCATCTCAACCAAGCTCTGCCCGAGACTCAAATTCTGACCTTGTCAGTGATACATCAAACTTTAAACACTCATGCCTAAGATCTAAACTCCCTGACCAGATCAAAATTAAAAAAAAGATGTGAGAGAAGATGAACTCACCCAATGAGAAGGTGCCACGTGTTCTCTTCTTCTTCTTCTTCTTCCTCCTCCTCTTTGAACTCTTCCCTCCTCAAGAACTGGAGGTCTCCAATGAAAGTAATCTCCCTGATCTTTGAGAGATAGTCTGCAAGCCATATACCAATCAAAATAGGAGATTGAGGAGAGTACATTGGCAATCTTCAACATAACTAAAGTTCAAAGAATAAGGAGAAAGATCATGTTCAAATCTATCTGTACCAAATTGAAACTAGCAATCTAAGGCACCGAAGATCAAGAAAAGATGCTTGACTGACTCTTGGCATCACCGCGATGCTAAAATTGAGCTTGGTTTTGTCTAGGAGAAAATAATTTGATCAAAGCACTTAAATCTTCTCTCAGAACTGCTGGCTAGTGGGGCAAGGGTCTGGAGTATTATGCAAATGCAAATGAGGTTGTAATGGTCTCACAACATTCAATTGAGTATGTCTAAAACTTAATTGGAGTTAATTTGAAGTCCAATTGAAAAATACCAATACTTGAGCTCGAGTGATGCATATAAGAGTAAAGAGAGATGTCAACATCAGCTCCAATAACCTGAGAAGATTCTATACCTCTGCCAAAATTGCTGAGGTCATCAAATGACACCTGAAGATCCTCAGAGAGCCAATCAAATCAAAGCACAAGGATTTATGCTGAGTTGGCAACATCCAAAAGAATCATCAACTTAAATCAAATGCCAAGATCAAAGATATCTTCTACGGCTTCTAGAAGATTAAATGACATCTAAATAACATAATAGGACCACACTTGACCCCTAAAAACTCAAGTTGCAACATAGAAGACCATACAATACTCAAATCAGGACAAGAGAAGAAAATCAATGAAAAATCGAATAGGAAATAAAATCCAATGTTATCTCAGCTAAAAAAGGCTATAAATACCCATGTAATCCTCAGATCAAATGCCCTTTTTCTGCTCAAATTGTAGAAGTGATCGGAATTGCTTGACACTTGCTAAGACTTTCATTTCTCCCCACATATCATCTAATTAGGTGAGTGGTGTTGAATTTGACACAAAAGGGGCCACATTTGTATGCTTTTGTAAATGAATTTGCCGCTTGTTCAATGAAAAATCGAGTTTAAATCTCTTTTGATCTTGCTATCTTTGCTATTTCGGTCTAAAATTGAAATTAAATGCTTAAACCTTCTTTGATGATTGATTTGAGCTTGTATAAGTGATCTAATTCTTGTTCTTATCTTCTCTTTTCAAAATAAATTCAAATAACCAATTATTTTGATGTTTTGAGGTCAGATATGGTCTTTGAATGTCTCTTCTGATTTCTAAATCAATTCTTGTGTTTTAATTCCTCCCTGCTAGCTTCATGATGTGCTTAGAACTTTTAAGAGCAATAAGAAAGCTTTGGAAATCAAAACTTAGAACTAGAATCTCAAATTTAAACCAAATTTCACTCAAATTAGAGTTGAAATGTCCTTCCAAGGCAAAATATAAGTTTTTATGAAACAAAACCCTCTTTTATGCTTTAGAAAATTGTATACGGGTATAACACAATCTATAAGAGCATAAAATTAAGTTTTCAAGTTCTAGAAGTCCAATTTGAACTTCTTCGCTTTCATCCTTTTGATTCAAAGTTGTCAGAGATTTGTTATTTTTGTACAGATCTCATTTCGAATTCAAATCCAAATTTCTTTCACAAACATGTACATCATGTTTGTATAAACCTTCAGAATTTATTTCATGATTTTTGGATAAACTAATTTCAAATTATAGCCATTTCAATCTCAGTTTTCTCAAAAATAAAAAAAAGTTTAAATGCAACAAATAGCTTCCTTTATTCAAATTTAAAATTTCAAAAATAGAAATACTTTTTTGACATGTTAAATCTAAATTCAAGCCCAAACATCCATGTCAGCCACAAAATACCAAGTTGCATCCAAAAAATTCAAATCATCCTCAAAGGCATGGTGCTTCAGCACCTGTGTGACATCCAAATTGAAACCCTTCTTAATTCTCTCGTACTTTGAGTTAGATCTGAGACTTTGTACCAGTTTATAGTGTAACACCTATACTTTCAAGGTATGAGTTCAAATTGATCTGCTCTTTGTGTAAATTTTAAGAAAATTAAGTCCAAAAGTCAAAAGGAAAATAACAGGAATTGTGCTATTTTTTAGTCCGATTAGATCTGGACGGCTGACCGCTAATGATATGATTTAGAGTGACTTTTGTATTATAAAATCATATCTGTTCAAATCTAACTCAACGGTCCAAATTGAAAAGGAGCAGAGAAAATGGATGCAGAGGGTATCAATTCGCTATGTACGTAAACTCTTATGTACATACTTCACCGCTTTGATGATTTAAAATTTAATGAAACCAGGGGCTGAGATCCCCCTTTTTCATCAAAAAAAGAAAAAAGTAATCTATAGCCACGTTACAAAGCAAGTACCTTTCATGGTATAGTATTTAAGGTTTGATTGAATCTTCATAGAGTATCACGTACGCTTTCTATTGGCTTAGCCTATACAAGTAATCTAGAGGCACGTTACAAAGCAATTAAGCAAGTAACTTTCATGGTATGGTATTTAAGGTTTGATTGAATCTTCATAGAGAATGTCACGTACGCTTTCTACTGGCTTAGCCTATACAAGTAACCTAGAGCCACGTTACAAAGCAAGTACCTTTCATGGTATGTTATTTAAGGTTTGATTGGATCTTCTGACCAATTGAACAACTTGTTAGCTAGTTATATATATCTTGTTTCTTTTTTATTTTCTCAGAAGTGCTATACACACGTCAAAGTTTTGGAAGACTGACAACAGTACAGCATTACTTTTTTCACCGTTTGCTTGCAGAGGTGTTGAACTGCTGAGCACTAGGCCACCAAGTTAGAGATGAAAGGAAGATTATTAAAAAAACAAATAAAAGAACGACGAATACTATGATGTGAGCAGTTTTTAATTTCTCCCAGTAATCTTATCTCTTTAAGGTGCGCCTCTTACTTTAACCTAGTCAATTTTCTCAAAAACTTTTTTTTAATTCAAATAGATCCCGCCTCCCTCTTTTTATAACAGGAGGTTCCAAGATCTCAGCACACACCATCTGAAAGCAAGGCAAGAAAACAAAAAGAAAAAAAGGTACATGAAATGGAGCTTGTCTCAAATCAGCCTATGTACCAAACAGTACCGGAAAAATACATCTTTCCACCAGAAAAAAGGCCAGTATATAATGCCGTCAACAGTTCGATTGATCTTCCAGTGATTGATCTTAGAGGTGGTTGTATTGATTCTGATGGTCGGGTCGACGAAATCATCAGAGATATCATGAAAGCTGGAAAAGAGTTTGGCTTCTTTCAGGTGTGTGGAAATTTGCTTGTTAACACATGTAATCGAAAAGTTTATACATTTTTTGGGTCTTATTTAAGAGTAATAAAAGACTTGTATAATGTTAAATAATGGTGGATCTCTAGTAAATACTTGACAGAGGGAGAATTTCAATGCAGAAAAAGGGGGTTGTCAACACAGCACCACACCAAAATTCTGCACAAGCAGAAGCCCATACCCAGTGGATCCATGAAATAAGAAAAAATGGTTATGTGATATGTTCAATGTTCAAACATTTCACAATTCACATGCATGCACAGAGACAACCCATAATAAAATGGTTTGAAAGGATATATACAAATTATAAAATATTCTATGTACTAAAAAGGAAAAAAGGTCAGTACAAGTACAACTCAACAACCTACTTGTGTCTTCTGTTGGAGGCAAAAAGACCACCTGTTTTCTCACCAAAGAAAAAGGAAAAGACATACTGTTTGGACAATCTTTGTCTTCAAAATGTCCAAAATTAAAAGAATTCTAATGGCAAATTAAATCAAAACAATGAGCACAAAAGCTTTGTTCTTATATGTAGAAATATTAGAGACTTAATGCTAACTAATTTATTATAATAGCTTGAATATATTTCTCATTTTTTTACTTAGGTGATTAATCACGGGATTCCTGCAAAGACAATGAATGACATGCTCCAAGTTTGCGAGAATTTCTTCACGATGCCCGCAGAAGATAAGGAACGATACTACTCCGATGATACGAACAGAGCATTCTTTCTCAATTCGAGCACACAGTATGATAAAAAAGAGACTCGCTATTGGAGGGATTATGTGAGAATTTCCTGTTATCCTATTGGAGAGTTCATTGATCAATGGCCCGAAAAACCTGAGAACTTTAGGTAACTCATTCGATCTATGTTATTTTACGCTCGAGTGCACTCGCATGTCAAGAATTAAGCTAGAGCCATGGCATTTAATGACTAACATGCATATCAAATAAACAGGTCAGTTCTTTCAGAGTACACACTTGGAGTCAGAGAAGTCGCATCGAAGCTCTTGAAGCTGATTGCGGAAGGATTGGGACTTGACAAGGGCTATTTTTGCGGTGATTTGAGCCGTGGTACCACAAAAATGGAAGTAAATTTCTATCCAAAATGCCCTGACCCAAGCCTGACTATGGGCCTCTTGCCGCATTGCGACCGCCAGCTTATCACTGTGCTTGCTCAAGGGACAGCTGCTTGTGGACTGCAAGCCAAGTACAAGGATAAATGGATCGATGTTAAACCAATCCCGAATGCCTTTGTTGTCAATTTTGGGCATCAACTAGAGGTAAAAAGATTCTAACTTCTTTAATTTGTCCAAATAAAATAGAAAGATATATATTATGATTCTAATTCATATTAAATCCTTGTCCTTGATGTCAAAACATTTTTTGCTTAATCAAATCAATTAGATTGTTACAAATGGGATACTAAAGAGCGTGGAGCACCGAGCTATTACAAACTCGAGAGTTGCAAGGACATCAATTGCTACGATGATGGTGCCGGCGATGGATTGTCTGATTGCACCGGCGAAGGAATTAGTGAATGAAAACAACCCGGCCAAGTACAAAGAATTCATTTTCCGTGATTTCATCAAAGCTTTTGATGCTGCTTTGGCTAATAGAGAGGGTGTGCTAGAGTTCTTCAAGCTTTATTAAACAGAAATATATAGTTCTATGTTATCAACTGTTGCCTGTTGGTCACAAATTAAGCAATTGTTTGTGCCAAAAAAAAAATAGAAAATAGCGAGCTTTTATGATTTTGTGTAAGCTACAGCCTTAGCCTATATGGGTACTTCTGCTACTTTCTAAGGATTTTAAGTGTTTAATAAAAATATTTTTAAGTCAAACAGATGTAGTGGGTCCAATTAATATTATTCCACAAAAGAAGGTGGTCCCGCTGTTTTTCCTCAGAAAATGATGGGTCGCCTCATTGAATTTTTTAGTAAAAATTAGATCCACATGATTTATTATTTATTAGAAAATCTGCTGATTTCTCGGATCCATATCTTGCCATGGTGCTTTGACGTGCGTCTATTGTGAGGTCACTTGAAAATGAGAGTCACAACTCGTTAAAGAAAATAGGGAGCAAAGTTTAGGAGCAGCGAGCACGTAAGCATTCAAAGAAGCCATCGACTCATTATCACTTATAGAGGTGGCAGAATCAGATTCAATCTGACCTCAAATGGTCTGATATAATTTGAAGTTCGAAATGACTCGACATTTGTTAATCAAATATTTGACCCAATCTAACTGAATATGATCCAAAATTCGAAATGATCTGACACCAAATGATCTGATATCGGCTCGACCTGGACCGACATGTCACAAACTTCGAAATAACTTGACACTAGATTACCCGAAACTCGACTCGAGCTGGCCCGGTATGACTCATTATCCGATGTGACCTGACACTAGATGGCCTGAAATCCTATCTGACCCGAACTAATATGACCAAAAATTTGAGATAAAAAAAACTATATATCCGGCCTAGACTAGTTCGATATGACCCGATATTTGATGACTCGATATCCGACCCGACCTGACGTAATAAGACCTGAAACTCGAAATGATCTGGCACCAGATGACTCGATACTCGACCCGACCTGACCCGATATGACCTGAAGTCTGTAATAACCCGATAATAAATGACACGAAACTCGACTTGACCTGACATGACATGACTCATGGCTCAATAATTTTTCTAAGTCAAGTTGACCCGATTTGATCCATCCCGAACTAGAACCCGCCCGACCCACAAGATTTCCACCTCTAGTCACTTTCGAGTTGCGACGTGCTATTTACTTGGATGGTGTTTTGCATATGGTAATGATACATATATATTAGTAGGTTCAAATGTCTCTATTTTTCATGGCTTCATCATGCCTCAAAATTTTGATCATTTATCAAGAAGCAAAAAGTGAAGGTGAGAAAAAATTGAGTTGATGAGTCGTCAAGATTTTGGAGGTATGATGGAGGAACAAAAAAATGAAGCCATTTGAACACTCTGCTTTCTCTCTCTCTCTCTCTATATATATATATATAGGCTAGGATGCTACATGGAGCACCAAACATCATGTGCTCCACATCAGTTATTTCCAATTTGAAAACTCCAATGACCGATCTGAATCGTTGAAAATGATCTACATATTGAAATCTACTTGAATATTGAATTTTAAATCTTTTTTTGAATTTTTTGCTATTTTTTAGAGAGGTAGAAAAATCACAACTTTGGTTGGTCTAGAAACCGTTTGATCTGCAACTTTTCTACCTCCTTACAAAAAGCAAAAAATAATAAAAAAAAATGTAAAATTCAATCTCCAAGTAGATTTCAATATGGAGATCATTTTCAACGGTCCAGATTGGTCATTAGAGTTTTCAAATGGGAAATAACTGACGTGGAGCACCCTAGCATATATATATATATATATATATGAGCATGGCTAAAATAATATGCATAGTACACCACATAACGTACTATGCGCCTATTTGTATTTAATTTGGTCATTAAATTGATATTTAAGTTGCTTAATAAATTCTTCATATCAAAATCTTGTAGGAAATAAAATTTCGTGATTTTTAGAGCCTTCTTGCTATTTTTTAAAAACAGTCCAGAAATGACACTTTTGTAGTATTAAATCTGGACTGTTTTTAAAAAATATTTAAAAAATTCCTTGAAAGTTCTAAAAATCACGAAATTTGATTTCCTACAATATTTTCATATGAAGAATTTATTGAGCAACTTAAATCTCAATTTAATGACCTGTATCTATATGCATAGTACAAAATGGGGTGTACTATGCATATTATTTTAGCCATGCTCTCTATATATATATATATATAAATGTTCTACTGTGCTTTGCAAAGAGCCACAAAACGCGCGCTATGTTATTGTGGATCATTGGATCGTGCTTTGTGATTTGTGCCGACATGATGATCAAAGATTCACTGGTTCCACAATCGCAAAGCGCTCGTTTTGTCATGCTTTGCAAAGCATAATAGCACAACTCTATATATATGTGTGTGTGTGTGTGTGTGGAGAGAGAGAGAGAGTAAAGCTATGGTGCTTCTAGGAGCACCAAGGCCTCTGGTGCTCTTAACTTGAAAACATCATTAGACATATTTAAATTTCAATTTATTATGCTTAATAATTTCTTTATATCAGTGTCTAATAGAAGAAAAAAAAGTTTCAAAAAAATCAAAATATGTACTTAAAAACTCTAAAAAATAGAAAAAATATATTTACTATTAGATTTTGATATAAAAAATTGTTGAGCATGATTAATCGGAATTTATAGATGTGTAGGTGTCTAATGATATTTTTTAGTTAAGAGCACAAGAGCCTTGATGCTCCAAGGAGCACCACAATTTTATACTCTCTCTCTCTCTCTTTATATATATATATATATATAAGCAAGGCTAAAATAATATGCATTGTACACCACCATCTGTACTATGCATATATATATATATATATAGCTCAATAAATAGAGAATTAAGTTACTCAATAAATTTTTCATATCAAAATATTGTAGAAAATCAAACTTCGTGATTTTTAGAGATTTCTTCTATTTTTTAAAAACAAGCCAGATTTAATACTACAAAAGTGTAATTTCTAAGCTGTTTTCAAAATAAATTTAAAAAATAGCAAGATATTTCTAAAAATCACGAAATTTGATTTCTTACAAGATTTTGATATGGAGAATTTGTTGAGCAACTTAAATCTTAATTTATTGAACAAATTAAACATTGATAGCCGCATAGTACGGAAGGTGATGCACTATGCGTATTATTTTAGCCTTGCTATATATATATATATATATATATAGAACTGGACTATGGTGCTTGATCAACAAATTACACTTTCGTGATGTACTATGCACCAAGAGGTCGATGTTTGATCATCAAATCTCACATACGAATGATCAAAATTTGGATTTATCATGCTGAATAATTTTTTATATTAAATCTTATGGGATATCAAAATTTTCTATTTTTATAATTTTTTTAAGTACTTGTTTTGAATTTTTGAAAGTGATCCATTTTATGTATAACAATGAATATTTTATTACTATTTTGAAGCCATTTCTAAAAATCCAAATCAAGTACTTAAAAATTCTAAAAATAATTTTGTTTGATATTCTACGAGATTTTGATTTAAGTAAATTATTGAGCATGATAAATAGAAATTTTAACCGTTCGTATGTGAGATTTGATGATCAAGCACCCTAGCCTAGTTATATATATATATATATATATATAATGATTCCGTTCAAAATTTCATTGAACTTAAGTTTGCTATGATATTTCATCCAATATTATTATATTTAATACAAACTTATTTGAAAATCTATTGTCACAATTGTCTAATTATATTAATTAATTGTCGTCTGATCCCCTTATTAGAGAAAAAATGTCCAATATAAAATTAATTCATTTGTGAAACGATAGTATTTGAACCAACGATAACATCTCAAAAATATCAAATTGATGAGTCAAGAGGGAAAAAAAAAATTCTAAGTTCCAAAATAATTTACAGTTTGAAAACATTGATGCTTCACAACAGACGTATTAACGATAGTATTTGTCCCGTCAGCGAGCATGGTTATGCTCGCCTCGATCTAACTGTCACGAATAGGTCTACTTTTATGAACGGCTGTTATTTAATTCAGAAAACCATGAGATGAGATTTGACGTTCTAAATAGAAGGACGAGCAGAGCGAGCACGATTTCGACGAGCATGATCGAGTTGGAGCCATATATGAGCTACCAAAATAAATAACTAATTCCATCGATGTCAGTGACGAGGAAGTTCTTAGTTATATTGATTCGCGTCTAACTACGATCCGACCCGACTCGTGATTCAAAAGTTGTCAGCACTCAACGACTCGATCTCGCCCGACCCAACTCGTGACCCGAAAGTTATCGACACTCGAGTACTCGAGACCGACCCGATCTCGCCCGACCCGTGACCCGAAAGTTGTCGGTACTTGTCGACCCGAGACCCAACCCGACCTCGCCAAAGTCGTTATGTGACCCGAAAGTTGTCGACACTTGTCGACCTGAGACCTGACTCGACCTCCTCCGACCCGACCAGTGACCCGAAAGTTCTTGACACTTGACGACTCGAGATCCGACCTGATCCTGACCTAACTTGACCTGTGACCTGACTTCAGCTGAGAGTCAAACTACCCGACCCGACCTGACCTGATCCAAACCAACCCAACCGTCCTGATTGCCACCTCTGGTACTAACTGTGTATTGCGATTGTGTCGAATCAGTAGATCACTTGTTCTTTGGGTGCAAACAAGTTCAGGGTATCTGTATCTGGATGTCTCACTCATTCAGGTTTAGACATTTAGAATTAAGAACTACTGGTGGTTGGGATCATATGGGGGTGGGTCTTTGTTTCTGAGTTTGTACTTCAATTTTCTTAATTTTATTTATAAAATGAAGTGGTAGAGGAGTTTCCCTCTACTTATTTCTGGGTTTGTACTTGGAGATACATTTTATTTTTCTATATTTTGTGTTCAATTTAAAAAGTTATAAAAAGACTGTTGATATACTATAAACTATTTAAAATCCCCCATGTTGTTTGTAGAAAAAAGACGAATTTTTTTCAACCTTTTTCTATTTGATGTTAAATTTGCAACTAAACATCTAAAAAGTTCCAGACTTATGCTTTACTAATATATCAAAATTTGAAAAAATAAATTAGTTGATCAAAACCGTTGATCAAATATATCAAATTCAGAACTTATGTTCCAACTAAAAGAGGAGGAATCTCATGTAAGCTATGTAACATATGTTACTCGAATACTTTAAATACTTTATCGCACTCGTATCAGATACTTGTCGAATTCGTATCCGATACGATTCGCGTGCGATATTTCACGTGGTAATCAGAATTCATTTTTTAATTGTTACTTCCTCATATTGTCATAAGATTGAAGTTATTTCTCATCAAAAACATATATCACTACCTCTTATTCTCTCATGTATATAATAATAATTTTTTATTATATATATTCACTTATGTATTATTTTTCAATATATTAAATTACTTTTTTAATGAAAACTTATTATATTTAGCCGCACTCGTATCTAAGATTTTTTAAAATCACCGTATCGCCGCACTAGTATCGTATCAGATACGATACCTGCTCCAGCACTTGTGCAATACATGTAAGTAATGCTGTAATGAGATATGAAAGGATCAAAACCCTGATCGATCCTGACGTAGACATCAAATCCAACCAGACCAAATTAAAGATTTGATGCACATAGCCTCAATTTAGAGGGAGAACGACATCACTAGATTTGAATTTGCATGGTTTAGAAGGGAAGCTAATTAATAAGCCTCATGGTCGATTTAATTGTGATATCTTATCCTTTCTTTGTTCACTCAATTGTGAGAAACCTTCTACGACAGAATTCGACAATAGCATGTTCTTCACATGCATAAAACCTAGCTAACACATTTCCATGTTATTTCAAAGAGACAAAGATGTACAAATTTGAGTTCTCTACGTCACAACCGACAAGCACTGTGCTTCTATTTATACGATCGACACAGTGACTTGTGAGTCTTGATTTGCTTTAAAATTATATATGATTTAAACCAAATTAACTTTTATTAGGATGGCTTTTCTATCGCAGAGAAACTTTATACTTGCGTTGAGTAACTGAATTGTGTATTTGTGTCGATCGAGCAGCACTATTTTGAATATTTTGGGATAAAGTGTAGCGTATTTTAATCGTGCTTTATTTATTCTGTTTCGCGTTGTATATATAAAGCCTTCTATTGTAGACAAAAGTATGACTATATGCAAATTGCAGGCTCAAACTTTTCAGCATTTGCATGATAGTGGGGATTGACACATTTGATTCTTACAAGAAAAAAAGGAATCTAGAAAAAAAAATATGGAATTATGTTTTCTGAATTTTTGTTTCTTGTATTTCCTCGTAGGAATTTGGGAAAACAAACGTAAAGAATAAGAAAAATATCAATTTTTCTTATTAAAATGTATAAATATTTTTTTAACTAAAGAGTGGGAGAAATTCCACATGTTTCATTAAAACAAATTATCCTTATTACAATTAAAATCCTAAAATCAATGTTTCAGGGCGATATATTCGCAAACTAATGTTCTAGACATCAAACCTATTACAACCAGTTTATCAGAACACATCCTACTACATCAATCATTACCTAGTTATTTTTCAAGCCATCGTAGAACTACAAAAGATCATTGCCGCCATTATAACAAAAGACAAGGTTTTAGAAACAAACATAAGTTTTCAAGACACAAGTTGTATCCAAACAAAGACTCTGTTGGCATAATTCTTGAATTCGATTCCCCCAACAGTTCGATTCCCCCAACAGTTCGATTCCCCCAACAGATCCACCTGCTTCACCGCCATCATCTAACTTCATGTGTCTGAAATATGTTTTGGTAGGTCCTGAACATTCTGAGGAATAATTAGATTAAGTTTAAGATAAGATGAGTCATTGTTATGTTTACACTAATATCATATATATATATATATATATATATATATATATAGGGGGAATTAATTCGTAGTCGCCTAACTTCCAACTGCTCGCAACCGCTCCATGATAGAAAATGTAAATGACCGATTCAGACCATTCAAAACATTCTCAATACTAATATAGACTTGGAGACCAAATTTTATGTTTTTTTTTTAATTTTTTTTACTATTTTAGCGGATGGATTGAAAATTTATTTATCTAACGATTTACAAACACCAAATTTCAACCCATCCGATAAAATAGTAAAAAAATATAAAATTTGATCTCCAAGTCTATATTAGTATGGAGAATATTTTCGACGGTCGGGATCGACCATTTACACTTGGTATGATGGAGCGATTGCGAGCTGCTACTATAAAGATGGCGGTTACGGATCCCTCCTCATATATATATATATATATATATATATATATATATATATATATATATATAGAGAGAGAGAGAGAAAGGCTAGGGGTGCTCCATGGAGCATCAAACCCCTAATGCTTCACACCGTATCATCAATTTAAAAATTCTAACGATCGATCTGAACCGTTCAACATGATTTACAAATTGAAATCTACTTGGAGATTGAATTTTACATTTTTTTGCTATTTTTTAGAGAGGTATAAAAATTGCAACTTTTGTTAGTCCAGAAACCGTTTGGTTAACAACTTTTCTACCTCTTTAAAAAATAACAAAAAAATTCAAAAAAAAATGTAAAATTCAATCTCCAAGTAGATTTCAATATGTAGATCATGTTCAACGGTTCGAATCAGTCGTTGAAATTTTCAAATTGGATATAATGGATGTGGAGCACAAGTGATTTGGTGCTCCATGTAGGAGCGAGTCTGCTATGAACAAAAATTTTAAACACAAAAATTACTATCGTTTATTGTCATCAATAATTATTTAATTAAGTTAATTTTATCATTAATAATAATACAATCAAATTAATATCGATCCATAGCAGAATAACCTTAATTTAGATGGTCTATAAAATTCACCTAGATTTTTTCTGTATAGTTTGAATACGTATTTCACTCTTGAATAACAGTTGAAAGAGTAAAGCATGATTTTTTTCTAAAACTTCTCAAGAAAATTGTTTGAGAGATATTAGCAATTTAGCATCATGTATGAAGAAGTCTAGTAAATCAAATATGGATCCACCACTAAGCCATAAGCCCATTACACATATGTACTCCATTTTATAGGACGTTGATATAACGCCCCCTGTTATGCCCCCTCATTGCCCCACCTTCACTTACACATGGGGCCCATGAGATTTGACTTTTAGAGAGGGCTGTGTTTGGGGGAAACTCAGGGGCAAAACAGGGGGCATGGAATCTTTATTCCATTTTATAAGTGGCGCAAAGGAGGAATGGGGCTTTAAGATAATAACCAATATGCATCCATCTATTATTTTGCCACATTGTTATCTTCTCTTCTCTCTTTCTTTTTTACTAAATGATCTTTCCTTCTTTTCATGTTTGATATTTCTCTTTCTTATCTTTGTGGTTTCCTCCTTCTCGTCATCTTTTTTCGCCTCTTCTTCTTTCTCTTTGCCACCTCCGACCTCTTTCTGCTTCGGTTTTGTGAATAATATTTTGACATCATACAAAAATCTCTAAGTAATATTCCTTTCTAAATATGAAGTGGAAATTAACAAAATTTAGTAGTGAGTGAATGTTAAAAGAGAAGAACGAAATTTGGACGGACAAACTATCATTATATATCAATTTAGAACTATTTCAAAAACGCTCTCCAAGAAACGCTCTCTAAGAAACAATGGGTTTTCCGAATATACCATCGGAAAATCAAGAATTAGCATCTAAGTCTTCCTTCCAAGGGATATCAGAAGCAAAACTTAGTTCCTCTCTAATCCCTGTAATTGATCTTAATCTCAAAAGATCAAGGGAGCTTATTTTAAAGTTTGGCAAGGACTCTTCGGGACGTTCCTTTGCTAAAGTGCTGACTGAGGACCCACCTGTCGGTTTGTTACAGGGCAAGATTTCAGCGGCAGCTAATGGAGGGATGAGATGGCCATGAAGATCCAAAAACATTCAACCCTCGACAACCGCTTTCTCAAGGAAGGAAAATCTCAGCCGTCGAAAACAGCAATATTGCTTCAGATGTGGCGACAAAGGCCATGTAGCCAAAGACTTTAGAAACCCGAAATGCTGTTTTAGTTGTCGAAAGACAGGTCATATAGCTAGAGATTATCACCGTAATAAATTTTTGCCTTCAAATCTTAGCTCAACGAAATCCCCTTTCCACGAAATAAGGAAATCTCAGATCCAGACTAAGATACAGCTCAATCCTCTCTCCCTCCCAAAAGAAGTATCGATAGTTAGTCAAGAAATCGAGCCGATGGCAGCGAATACTATCAAGATCGCCATTGATCTCAAGGAATACGACTTGATTCAAGAAGAATTAAAGCATAGTGTGCTTATCCAGGCGAGAGAAGAGACGACGGTAACTGAAATCTTAGCTCAGCTCAAAGAATCCTTTCCGCTGTCAGGACCTTGGGCTATTAGATCGGTGGGAAAAAGTAGATTCCTTATTGAAGGATCGGATTTCTGGTGTTCTACAATCAACGAGAAAGGTTTCCTCAAGATAGGCTCATACTGGTTTCCCCTTTCTTCTGATTTCTCTGATCTTTTCTTTTACCGTAAAATGAATCAGATTTGGATCAAGATTTCCAACTTGTCATATGATCTATCAGGCCCAAAAGTTCTTACTGAAATCATTTCAAAAATTAGAAAATTGATTGAATTTGACAAACCTACTAAATTTAGATCCGAACTGACATGGGCAAAGGCCTTGATTGAAATACCAGAAAACAGAAATTTGCCAGGTTTTCTATGGCTGGAGGTAACCAAACCCACGGGTACTGTCAGTTATACCAAAATCATTATTGAAAAGATACCCCCACCTGACAATAATACTATAGTCTGGAATACTCCCACTCTCCATGGTCCTTCCCTGGCACCTTTAGAAGCTATAGCTAAATTTGGAGGCTACCGGGTAGACAAAAACAAAATTAATATAGCACGACCAAAACCTCAAAAGCATAATAAGAAAGCCAAGCTGACCACTTGGCCAGCAAAAGAAGAGGCTTCTCATTTTAGCAAACCAAAACCTGATTCTATCTCCAAGTTGAAGGAAAAAGTTAGTTCCTCTCAAAACCTGTGTCAAAAGGAAATCATGAAGACTCAATCTACTGATAAGGAGACTACTTTAATGAAAATTGAGATTCAAGCTCTTAGGAAACAAATAGCTTTACTGAGAGAGAAAGAGAAAGGGAAACAACCTATTCAAAATGAAGAATACAATCTGGATATACCTAGTAAGACAATGTTCTGTATTGGGGAGTGTAGTACCATTCCTATTAACTCCAAAAGACCCTCAAGCTCAACTATGAAACTGAACTCCAAAAACCAGAAAAACACAATTTCAATAGGTAAAGAACCAAGTCTAGAGAAGCCTTTTGTCCAGGGAAAAGATGAAGTAACCCATATCCAAGCCAAGGAACTAGAAAAGAGAAAGCTGGAAAAGAAAACAACAGCTTCTTTGGTGCTGGATGAGGAGACAAGGCAGCAAATGCACAACACATCTAGATTATCAGATGAAGAAATATTTTCCCTGGACAAAAGGTAACAGTAATGATGTTTTTTATAAGCAATTTCCCTATTCTAGATTATCAGATGAAGAAATATTTTCTTTATTTGAAGATTGGGGAATTAAGTTTACTTCTAATAAGGAATCACAAAGTCAATTCATAAATAATATTAGAGAAATTGAAAGTAGTAGAATGCAAAGTTTTTTATCTGAGCTAGTCAATTTTTCTAAGAATAAGGATAATGATAGTCAAATAGATTCAAAGGGAAACAATTTAGTGATCAATGAAAATTCTTAGCTGGAATATAAGAGGCATTGGTATAAAGGAAAAAAGAAGGATACTTAATGAATTAATACAGATTGAAAAAATTGACATTATTTGTATTCAAGAGACTAAGAAAGAAAAGTTCACAAATAGAACACTAAATGCTATTGCTCCATATTTTAGTTGGAATTTTATACCATCCAAAGGCAAGTCTGGAGGAATTTTGGTTGGGGCTAGAAATAGTAAAGTAGAAGTACTTAATTGGCATTTTGGAATTTTTTTCTCTTACAGTCTTACTTAAAAATAAGTTTGATAACATAACTTGGGCTTGCACTACTGTGTATGGTCCAGTATTGCAGCAGGAAAAAACCTTATTTTGGGAAGAATTACATAAATTAGGACAGCTATGGTCAGAACCATGGGTTATAGGGGGGATTTTAATTGTATTAGAAGTAAAAATGAAAAGAATGGTGTTACATTTGACTACAAAAATATGGAAATATTTAATAATTGGATTGAAGACCAAGAGCTATTAGATTTTAAAGCTTCTAACAGAAGATATACATGGTCCAGAGGAGTTAAAAGCAGTCAACTAGCATGCTTAGACAGGTTTCTTGTCAATATTCCTTGGACCATGGCATATCCAAATGCATCATCAATAGGGTTAATTAGACAGGTGTCTGATCATAATTCCATCTTATTAAACTTAGGCTTAGAAAATAACACATCCTCTTACATTTTTAGATATGAAAAGCATTGGCATGAATTAGAGGAATTCCAAAGTATAATGAAAAAAATGGTGGCCTCAATTTCTAAACCAGGATAGAGCCATGCAATGGCAAACTGCTCTTGTTGTTCTTAGAAGGAAATTAAGAGGATGGAGCAGGAATATTAAAAAGCAAACTAGAGAAAGGAAGGCACAATTAAAACAATTAGTTAACCATATAGAGTTAACTCTAGAACAAAGAGAACTAGAAGAAACTTAAATTAGTTCATACTACAATAATAAAAGTGAACTCTTCAATATATATAAACAGGAAGAGATTTACTGGAATCAAAGGGCAAAAATCAAATGGCTCAAGGAAGGGGATGCAAATACTTCATTTTTTCACAAAATAGCATCAAATAGGAGAAGAACAAATAAAATTAATTCAATCCAAATTGAAGGTCAGGAAATTAGAAATCAAGAAGAAATAATTAAAGCTTCTACTACATATTATAGGAATATTCTTGGAACAAGGAATAAAACTCAAGTTGTATTCTCAGATTCTGTTTGGAATGAAACTGAGAAAGTTACAAAAGAGGAAAATTTACTATTGACAGCTAAATTTACAGAAGAGGAAATAAAAACAGTAGTGTTTCAAATGGACCCAAATAAATCTGCAGGTTCAGATGGGTTTTCAATGTTATTTTATCAACAATTTTGGGATATGATAAAAGAAGATTTAATTAAAATGTTTGATGACTTCTATAATAACAAATTGGATATATCAAAGTTAAATAGAGCCTTAATATGTCTAATTCCAAAAGTTGCTAATCCTAATAATCTTAAAGAGTTCAGACCAGTCAGCTTACTAAACTGCAGCTTCAAAATTTTTACCAAAGTTTTAACCAATAGGTTATATCCTCTTATTAATAGACCTTTAGGATTAAATCAAAGTGCTTTTATTAAAGGCAAGGATATAATGGAAAGTGTTATAGCTGCCCATGAGATCTTGCATCACACAAAAAATAATAAAGAACAAGGATTAATAATTAAACTAGATTTTCAGAAGGCATTTGATAACATTAATTGGAATTACATTATCAATACCTTAAAACAAAGACAGTTTGATCCACAATGGATAAACTGGATTCAACAAATTCTATGGAAAGGTAGGAGTGCAATAACAATCAATGGTACTGTAGGTCCTTTTTTTGAATGTCAACAAGGGTTGAGGCAGGGTGATCCTATCTCACCATATCTGTTTATTTTAGTAGCTGATGGTCTTAATAAAATGCTTCAAGTGAGTGTAGATAAAAATCATATAATAGGGTTAGGGCCTACATTATCTACTGGGAAGAAGGTTACTCATTTGCAGTATGCAGATGATGTCTTGATTTTCATTCAAGCTAATCAAGAAATGGTAGAAAAAACAAAATGGCTATTAAAGATTTTTGAATCAATATCTGGCTTAAAAATTAATTTTTCTAAATCTTCATTGATTTTAATGAATTTAGATAGTCAAATGACCAATTTTTATGCTGAATTATTAGGATGTTCTGTCAGTTCATTTCCTATTAAGTATTTAGGGTTACATTTGCATTGGAAAAAACCTAGTAGAGGTGATTGGCAGAAGCTTATAGATAAAATTCAAAATAGACTACCAATTTGGCAAGGTAAGCTCTTATCTATGGGAGGTAGATTGATCTTATTAAACTCAGTGTTATCTTCTATACCAATTTACTATATAGCCATGTTTAAAGTACCAAAATGGGTTATTTTAAAAATTGACCAAATAAGGAAAAAATTCCTTTGGGCAGGAGTGGATAGCACAAAGAGAAGATATTGCTTAGTGGCATGTGATAGAATTTGTAGAGAAAATGAGTATGGTGGTTGGGGAATAAAAAATCTTCAACAGATGAACTTAGCTTTAATAGCTAAATGGGGTTGGAAGTACATGTACTCAGATCAAACAACCCTTTGGAAAGAAATAATTAAGGCAAAATATGGTTTATACTCTTTAAACAACAATAAAGCTAACTATTCAAATTTCTGGTCCAATGTAGTAAGCATTAGTTCAATTATTAATCTAGATTCTAAAAAAATGGTAGGGGATGGAACTACCATTAGTTTTTGGTATGACAATTGGCATGAAAATGGGGCATTATGCACTCAGTTTCCCAATTTATTGAATAAAGTTTAAAAGGATAATGTCTCAATAGCTCAAGTATTCAATAAAGGCAAATATCAATTATTTTTAAAAAGAGGGTTAACAAATAAAATGAGAGAGGAAAAAAGACATATCTTTACAATTTTAGATGAAATTCAATTTTCAAATAGGGAAGATTCTGTTATTTGGTTATGGAATCAAAATGGGGTCTATTCTGATTCTGTAGAATCATTATATAGATTTCTAAACAATGGCGGTATTCAAACTAATATGAATAAAACAGTATGGTTACTAAAATGTCCTCTTAAGTGCAGATTATTTTTATTGCTTGTAATTAATAATTCAATACTCACTAAAGATAATCTGATCAAGAGAGGTTGGCAGGGGGATGCTTGTTGTATATTATGTGGAATGGATGAGTCAATAGACCATTTATTTAATAAATGTTCAATTAGTGCAAATTTCTGGGCTATATTGCAAAAAATAATTGGCATAAGCTATGTTGATATTAGCTCAGTGCATAAATTGTTGGAGAGTATTCTGCTACTTAACAAAAATCAAATGCAAATCTTTGGAACTCTCCTTGCTGCATTTGTGTGGAATATTTGGGTGGAAAGGAATAACAGAATTTTTAACAGTGATATTCAAACTACGCATAAGCTATCAGTATACAACAAAATACTTCACAATTTTGAACTTTGGACAGGTATCACTACGCTCTTAGCTTATCAGTTTGCTGCAGCATTGCAAAGGAGCATGGAGATTGTGCAGACTGGCCCTCCAATTGATGGTGGCAGCTCAGGGAGTTTAGACGGAATGGATAGTGATATCGATCTGTTGGACCAAGCATGAGGGGTTTGGCCATATGACTTAGTCAATAAATGATAGTGCTTAAAAGGATTGTAATAAATAGGTGTAGAAACGCTTACATCTGTTAAAGCTACTATAGGTTTTGAGGAGTTATCTGAGCTTATGATATAGTACAGAGAACAAGTCATATCTGAGCTTAGATAGAACTTTTTATGCTTTACATTTTAGATATAGGAGTATATATCTGATATACTCATGTAATAAATTTTGTATTTTTGTACAGACATTGCTTTCGGAAAGAAATGAAAGCTGGCTACCCAGTTCGGGTTAGCTTTTGATAAAAAAAAAAAAAATTTGGACGGACAAAAATAGAAATTGAATGTAATTTTTAATGTGCGAATTAATTAACTTTCTATTTTTTACTACTTTTCACTTGACTTTTTTTAAATTATGGGTCAAGACAAAGAAGTTAGATGCATGAGACTAATTACCTAACTTTATTTCAAAAAAATGTTAAAATTGTACAAACAAAAGCTATCGATAAAAAATGCTACGTTGCTACAAAAAAAAAATATTAATTTGTAGCAAAAATATATCATTTATATTTTTTAAATAATGAGTACTACATAAAATATATATCAATATTTTACTCTGTACGAGCAAATTTTGTTAAAAGGAGTATTCACGCGGCGTAAATTTCGAAATTAACTGAACCGTTGATTTTATCAATAGTAGGTTACTTCAGGAATTGTTTACTCTCTAGGTCCGAATCTGCTGTTATTTCGAGAGAATAACAGAATCGTATTATTTCATTCTGTTATTTCGAGAGAATAACAGAATCGTATTATTTCATTCTGAATCGTCCAATTCGTACGAAATAATTGGAATGAGCCTCTTTCTCCTCAGTCTCTCTTCTCAGCTTCTCTCTTCGATCCGACAATTTATTTTGAATCCGATAACTCAGATTGCCAAAGCCACTGGCCCCTTCCATTTTAATATGCTTCACATTGCCAAATCAAGGGAAAATTCCTATCTCAAGGCTAACAAGAGCTCGACAAAACAAAAGCAAATTGTTATAGGGAATGCAAATTGTCATTTTGTTAACCGTTTGTTCTTGTTTATACTATTTCGTTTTGTTTCGTGACTAAAAAGAAAATTTTATTTCGTGTTCGCGTACGTAGTTTATCTCAAAACGAAACGAAAAACGACACAGTATTGCGTCGTCAACACTATGTACTTGAATCTCGTATTTTCAAGTAGACAATACTCGATCACTCACTCAACCCTTGTTTTCTTTGCTTCTGTTACAAAATCTCTCAAGGGAAAGAACAATTACACGAAATTGAATCAATGGAGAACCTACTCTCCAATGGGGAATTTCATCAAACAGTTCCTAAGCAATTCGTTCTCCCGCCCGAGAAACGCGTGCCCAGAGAATTGGATTCCACGGTGAGCTTGCCACTGATCGACCTGAGAGGTGGGCCTCACTGCCACGTGGAGGATCGTGATCAGCTCGTTCGAGAAGTGCTTCGCGCTGGCAAAGAGTTTGGTTTCTTTCAGGTCAGTTGATACACACTTCCTCTTCTCTGTTATTCCCTTCTATTTAACATGTGCGTCTTTTGATTCTCTTGTATTGCCACACTGGACTGATATTAAGTAAGTAATTATATAATATGTATTACTTTGTAACTGGTCGATCTGTGTGTACTGTATGCAGGTAATTACCATCAATGTACCTGACCTGGTACCAAAACCACTGTACAGGCATATACTGCACTTGACCTGTTACTAAACCTACTGTACAGGTGTACATACCGTACCTGACCTGGTACGACATCAAGCATCCAAAATGTTCAATATCTAGCTTGTTGTAAAATTTATTTTCACCTTAGTCTATTTCAGAAATATAATGTGTATTTTATCTTAGGTGCTTAACCATGGTGTGTCAGAGCAATTGATGGCAGATATGATGGCAGTCACAGAGGTATTCTTTGAACTTCCGAAGGAGGACAAAGCAGCATATTACTCGGAAGATACATCCAAGACGAACCGCCTTTTCTCTAGTACCATTTATGGTAAAGAAGGGCCCAGGTATTGGCGCGATTGCCTTAAGCTAGCCTGCTATCCTGTACCAGAAACCATAAACGAGTGGCCTGATAAACCGACAAAACTTAGGTATGACATGACTATTTGCCTTATTGTTACTGGTTTTACTATTTATTTTGTTTGGCCAGTTTCATGTTTAGTTCAACAGAATCAGAATACATTATTCATAAGGCTGAACAGAAATATACCAAAAAAATACCCTATGTATTTCCTTCAAATGATAGACACAAAGGAATAGTTTGGGTTCGTGTCTTGAGGAAGTTAGAACAACTGCGTATTAGAATAGCCCTATCTCAAAGCTCTTTAAAAGAATTTATGATTTTCAGCCGCATAAAATATTTTAAGTTTCAGTTCTTTTGACAACTGTAAACTTTTGCAAATTAACAGGGAGGTTCTTGCGAAGTTCATAGTTGAGGCCAGAGAGGTGACGATGATGCTTCTGAGCCTGATCTGTGAAGGATTGGGTCTCAAAGAAGGGTACTTTGAAGGCGACGTAAGTTCAGGTCAGGTTCTGATAAATGCAAATTACTACCCGCCATGCCCAGAACCAGATCTGACGCTAGGCTTGCCCGCACACTGTGACCGCAACTTGATAACCCTACTGCTCCAGGGAGGTATTAGTGGTCTGCAAGTCATGCACGAGGACAAATGGGTCGGGGTAAAGCCAATCCAAAATGCCTTTGTTATAAATTTTGGGCACCAGTTAGAGGTCAGTATTAATTTGTTAATATATCAATTGTTATGCATCTATCAGCTTTCACATCCCCCCATTACATGTAAGCTTAAACTCCTACCACCTGCATTCTAATGGTATCAGTTAGAGCTGATCTATCAGTATCAGTTACTGGTCGCCTAAACAGGCCAAAAATCATTATGATAAAGAGAGGGACATGGTCTACAACTAGTGCATTAGTCCCCCGCCAAAACCATATTTGAATATAATTCCTTTCTGCCAACCCCGAAAATGTACCCCACTAGACACTATTAATACCCTGCCATATGAAGAAATAGAAGGGAATTCTGATAAAGCACAGAAATATTATCTGTGTCGTTCACTTTAATCATTATAGTTTCAGTCAGTGGTGGATCTACATGGAGCCTGGGTGGGTCAAGCGACCTATCCTGAAAAATTATTTTTGAAAATATACCTTTGATTTATATATTTATCAGAACAACAACAACAACACCACCAACAACAACAACATAGCCTTTTGTCCCAAACAAGTTGGGGTAGGTTAGAAATGAAGTCCATATCGGTTTTCATCTCCATAAGATTGGCTGAATTTTTACGTTGGTTTGCCAAGTCTATCACAACCCTCCTCCTTTCCAGATTTGGGACCGTCTACGTAAAACATAGGTGGAGTTTGGGAATATGCTTCATTCTAAAATTGTTTTATACGTCTGAAAATATGCTTATAATTTAAAAGAATTTTAAAAATAGGCTTCATTCTAATAATTTTTCTAAAAAATACACTTCTAAAACTATGATTTCAGCGATAAAATTAAAAAAATAGACATATGACTCAAAGTTTGCCCTCCTGTGATGGAAATCCTAAATCTTGACCCACCCTCACGAAAATTCGGAATCCGCTCCTAGTTTCAGTATACTGGTAGTTATAAACTTATAATGAAAGAAAAAGCACTTCCCTTCTGTTGAACTCCCGATTTATAAATAAAATCATACCAGTGAGAGAAGCAAGGGCGGATTCAGTATTTCCGCCGGGGGCAAGATTTATAATTTGTTTCCAAGGGAGCAAAGTGAGGCAGATCTTTAAATATACATGGTTATTTTACAAAAAAGTTTGACAAATCATATAAATATATAAAATTATTTTGTAAATTCTTTTTCCAAGGGGCGGCTACCCCCCTTGCAACACATCACACATGCACCCGCCCCTGGAGAGATGGGTATAGCAGCATACAACAGAGTTGATAGCATGACAAAAAAATTGCTGCTGCAGGCTGTACTTACCAAATGGTACAAGTTTGATGACACCTATGACTATGAGACACATTCTCCTTGCATCTGATGCTCATGTTTTAGGATCATATAGCTTCCGGAAGGACCAAACTCTATGAACTGGATAAAAAAATTGTCCTTGACTGCAACTGAGCCATATTTTTATGCATTTATACAATTTATTCATACTCTATTATTACTCAGCCTTATACCCATTATGATTGGTTTATCAGATAATAACAAATGGTATACTGAAAAGCGTGGAGCATCGAGCCATTACAAATGTGGGTGCAGCAAGGACGTCTGTTGCTGTGTTTATAATGCCTGCAATGGAGAGCTTTATTAGCCCAGCAGAAGAATTGGTTAATGAAGAGAACCCTCCCCTTTACAAATCTTTCGTTTTCAAGGATTTTCTCAGAATTTATACGGATCTGTCAGCAAAGAGAGTGGATGTCATGGAGGCCTTCAAGACTAATGGCTGAAACAAATATACGACTACGAAGTCTCTGATGTCTTGTATATGTTGAGTGTCTAGTTAATAATGCGTTCTTACAACAGCACCGAGGTTCTCTTTGTAATGCTTGAGATGAATTGGAATTTATATATTAGAAAAATAATTTGATATTCACACAAGCATTCTGATTATTCTTCTCTCTTCTGTTTTTCTCTATTTTTGTTTCCTCTTTGGCTTCCAAAAATCCTCTCAAAATCAATACGACTACATGACATGGACAAACAATACCCATGGTTGTGCTAGTGGTGTGCTATATATAATTTTGATATTGTTATTGAACTTTCCTGTTCAGACGATTATAGGGGAAAAAGATTAGTATAAAAGCAGTGTTACTAATTAGTATTATGTAAATAATTTCGTTTGTCCAAATTCGAAGTTTAAAAAGCAAGAATGCTTCTTTCAACATGTCAAATCTAAATTCAAGTTCAAACATCCATGTCAGTCACTTAAAATCCGATTTGCATCCATAAAATTCAAAATCAATTCCAAATAGATGGTACTTTTGTTTCTAAAATAAATAAACCTTGAAAATACACATAAGATTAAAAATATATCCAAAGATTATATAAATAAAACATCGAAGCAACGCAACACAAATCACAGTTAGTAATATCCTTAAAAATGATTACCATAAAGGGTTTAAAATGAATTGCGCTTTCAAATCAAATCGCTTTAGAAAATCACCTAGTGTCATTTAGTATATCTCCCATCACTTGAGAATCATTGGTGTTTAAGATTAAAATAATGACTCATGTAAATAATAGCAGGGGCTTATGTCTGATCAGGACTTAAAAACTCGAAACCTCATTGGTCAAAATAAACAAAACTCTGAACAATTGCGTACACCCAAGTCACAAGAGAAATTACGCTTGTTCGGGATGACCTGTCCTCTTTTTTCAAAAGGATGCCTCCTCAACACCAAAAGGAAAGGGTCGGAGGGGGAGCGCGAAAAGGGTGACCGACATGATCTGGAGACTTTGCTAGAGATCTGTTCACCCATATCTCTCAAGTGATAATAAATCAAATCAAACATACTAAATGACAAAAATAACAAGGCAATAAAGCGATAAAGCGTCAAAACGTCAGACACGACCACCAAATTAGGTTGTAACCCTTTAAACCAGACTAATTTATATGGGCTATTATGTTAGTATAGTGACATAGAGGACCAATCATTTGTGATGGTACTCTTGTTTAGTTTTATGCATTGGATGATTTATATCATTTTTGTTCCTTGAGTTTTGGATATTTCATGGATCATTTGAGTTGAGGACTCGAATTGTGAAACTCTGTGATTGGTTATGAAAACTCTAAATTTTTCATAGTCTAATATCATTAGCATGGAATACTGAATAATTATATATATAGACTAATATGTGGATTAATGTGTGATCATGTTTTACAGATCACTAATACGAGGTATATGTTTAATCTCATAAATATACATGTACGGGATACGTGATATTGGACATGACCCACCTTGACTTGTTGTAGAGATTGTGTTTGTGTCATCAGCAAAGTAAAAAATTAGTATTGATTCTATTATATGAGATATCATAATTCTAGATAATTAATGTATATTTTGTGCGATTATCAAATGTTGTTTTAATCGAGGGCTATAAAGATAATTTCCGTATATATGTGAATTATGCTAGAAGTTATGGATAATTAATAGGATATATTTGTCCATTTGATTTCATATGATATTAGTGATATCTCTGGGTTTTTTGATGCAGTGATAATTATTATGCATGCATTTGTGATCATGTGATAATACAAATAATAATTATGCATTGAGGATCAAGAAAATGATTAATGGTCAAGGATGTCATATTCCTACATTTGACATTAATCAATGAATATTACGTGACAAAGGAATTAATATGAAAGAACAAAGGATCACGATTTTGTTTGTGTTTGATCGGGTGATCATAATGCATTGCTAGATGCCAATTATGATTTAAATTAATGTTTATTAATTTATTACTGATCATGACATAGATCATACTGGATCGTTCTATTTGACAAGTTGAAGCATACATCATTTAATTATGCGAGGCATGATTAATTATATTTAAACTGGATCAATTTGGACGAGGCCCAAATAAGGATGAGTACAGTTGGACTCATGATGAGTTCAAGCCTACGAGAGGCGATCATTTATGGAGACAAAAGTGAATGACATGTAATGACTCTTGAGCAATAACTACTCACTCACTCACTTTTCTCATAAATAAAATCGTTAATATGTGCATGGACATTTATATGCAATTATGCCTTTTCTCGATTTCTTATCTAATTCTTGATCTGTTTTGCATCGATTCTTGATCTTTTTTGCATCACTTGAACCTGAAATGTAAATCTCAAGCATCAATTTCATCTTATTTTAACAAATTTCATAACTTATATGGTAATAAGGGCTGCCAAATCGGGCATGAGTTTCAAAGATTTCTCTTCAATTTCAATTTGGTTTGTCACAGATTTCTTTGTGTTTGATGATGTTTAGATGATTTAAACTTGTTTTTGCAAAACCAAATTGATAGTTAGAGTTTTATTTGGCCGTGAGAAAGGTCCTAAACCGGTTTGAGTTTACATTATTTTTACATTCTTATTCATGTTTTTATCTTGATTTAATTCAATGAGGCTTTCTTAAAATCTATTTTCAGTTTATCTGGTGTGTTTTAGTTGTATTTCAAACTTTTTGGTCAATTCATGTTCAAACAAGAGTCAAATTGGTTTCAGCTCAATCTCCTTTGAGGCTGAGGCAATGATTGTCCTTTATCGATGCCTCTTTGAGTTCAAAATCTACATCCAAGCACATAAACAGATAGTACATTTCCTGAGGATGATTTTGATATATAATTTTGTACAATTTGAACTTTTATTCCAATTTTATGATTTCTAAAGTCTGGTCTCAGATTTGTTCCGAAACAGAAAATAGCAAAAGGGCTGGTTCGAAATAAAATAGAAAAGGGACTTTTTATGTACATGAAAGATCAGGTTTGAATGTGTAGATGTATAGTACACTTTTTAGGGATGATTTTGATGTATACTTTTGTTCAGTTTGATCTTTATGCTATCTTTTATGATTTTTTGAAGTTGGTACAACAATCTGTCACAGAAACAAAAAGGGAAATGGAATGATTTGAAATAAAACCAAATTACCAGTTCATATGTACATCAAAAGATAGATCTAAGCTTACTGATGTATAGTACACTTTTTGAGGATGATTTCGATATGTAATTTTGTGCAATTTGGACTTCTTATTCTATTTTTATGATTTTTCAAAATTTGATCCCAGATCTGTCCCAAAACAGAAAAACAAAAAAAAGGGGATTTCGAAATAAAACGGAAAAATAAGTTTATATTCGCACAAATGTCAGATCCAAGGTTATGAAAGGTTTATTCACATGTCTATAGAGGATTTTTATTTAAAGTTTGAGTTTATTTGAGTTTAAGATCTATTTTTTGATGAATTTTCAAAGTTCATAATTTTTCTGGTACAAAACAGAAACAGAAATCAGAGAAGCATGCAAAGAAAAATGAGAAACTCACGATTTCTGTACATAAGGTGTTTATATATTTTTTTAAATTCTGATTGTGAACAGTTCAAAGAAGATTTTTAACTAAAAGTTTGCATTTATTCGAATCTCTAACTATTTTATTTCTATTTTTGAACATCGATGAATACGGGTAGTGCATGGATGCATGCGGTTTTTTGAGAATATTGATCGTACATTCGATGCAGATGAATCATACATCGATGAATATGAGTTCGAGCTCTGATGCATACAAAATTAAAAACAAAGGCTTGCTGCTTCATTTCTTGGAGTTTATGAACAGTCTAGGTCGCACTTTTCTTGTTTCAAGTGGCTTAAATGCTTTGTTTTTTTTGTAGCATGAAAAACAAACCAAGACATCAATCAAATCTAACAAAAGATGACTAAATACAACTAAAGTAGACTGTTGGCAACACTTGAAAGTTTTAGTCTTGATTTTAGGCGCAATTAGTAATCTAGAGGTATAATATAGATATGAATGTGTTGCATTACATAAACTTATCAAATTTGAATAATTAAATAATTTGAAAATCAAGATGACATGAAATAAGAGAACTCAAAATCCGATCCGATCCGAACCCGAAACCCGATAAATACCTAAAACTAGATAATTGAAATTCAATCCGACTCGAACCCGAAAGACCCAAAATCCGACAAATGTCAACGCATGATGACCCGAGACTCGACCTGGTCTGACCTGATCAAACTCGTGATCCGATAATCTCTTGAAATCAAATTGACCCGACTTGACCCGACTTGACCCGACCCGAACCCGAATCCGAACCCACCCGACCCGTCCGATTGCCACCTCTACATATACCTAATATGTCTCTATTCATGGGTGGACAATGTAATTAAGTGCTGGATTGCTAATAACTTCAATCCTTATTATTTAAAACTTTTCTTTGTACCCAACACACCCTTATCCAAGATACCCTTATTTAATGGAGAATTGGATCAGGGTTATAAAATAGAAATAATTAACAACCCAATAGAACTCATGAACATCATTGAATGTAGGATACCAAGAATTTCTTGTACCGAATTTTCGTATATACACCACCAGCACTATCCTAAGATAAAAACACACACACACAAAAATGGCCTCCGCCAACAAAAGAAGAAACTGATATTTTTCCTTCGTATTGACCCAGAAATGAGATGTAGTGGTAAGACACAAGATTTTTATGAGGGATGTTTGAGATTCAAGCTCCGACAAGAACTATTTAAAGGTGGTTTTTTAAGTTTGATTTTTGATTTTTTGTGAGTGTGTGTTATAAGTCTACGGACAATTAATAAAAAAAATTAAAGTTATATCAACTTTACATTATCATTCGCAAGTTTATAAATTTCATGTTTTTGTTTTATCAAATTTAATAAAAGTACATTTTTAAATTCAAACTCAGAACATAGTTCACTTTAAATCAAAATTTAAACTCTGTTTTTCTATTCAAATTGGAAAAGTGTTCATTTTTGGACCATTTAATATGAATGAATTTACATTTTTTAATATGAATGAATTTACAAAAATGACCATATCAAATTGGAAAAGTGTTCACTTTAAATCAAAATCCAAACTATCGATCCAACATTTGAACATGATCTCCATATTAAATTTTCTTAGAGAAGGAATTTCACATTTTTTTTAAAAAAATTACTATTTTTTAGAGAGGTGTAAATTCATTCATATTAAATGGTCCAAAAACCGTTAGATATTACATTTTTATAACCCCTTTAAAAGTAATTTTTTTTAAAAAAAATATGAAATTCAGTTCCAAGGAGATTCTAATATGAAGATCGTGTTTAACTATTTGGATTTATCGTTTGAACTTTAAATTGAAGATACCGATGTGAAGTACCGGGTACGTCCGTACGTGGTGCTTTGTGAAATATATGGCCTCATTCTTAATATTATAATGATAATATTTTTAAATATAAATTTGTAAGTACTCTTTTTATATTTAAAGTATGCAAGGTTTGTTCTTTACTAATACTGATTAGTACAAGGTTCCTCATTTTGAAAATCATATATACTTGGTTTAAACATGTGGTGATATAGATTTTAGTGACTATTAATTACAATTTTCCACCAGGTTTATTTTCTAAATTTTAAAATCTGTACCCATGTAGGTGTTTCATTTCAAATAACAAGATCAAACATCTAATGATAGAGAAGAGCATCATAACAAAATTTACATAAAGACCACCATAGATAACCCATAAATTATCGTGTGAGAAAGCGAGAGATTTTTGTTATTATTAAGAGATAAGAATGAGAGACGTGCACCGGATTAAATTGGAAAATATGAGTGACCATTTAATTAAATTTCTTTTTTGTTGTTAAACAGTGACAAATCAACCTGTTTCATTTTCTTTATAAAAAAACAATGACGTACCAATTAAGTCATATAAGCACCGTCTCATTTTCTTTATCAAAAAACAATGACGTACCAATTAAGTCACATAAGCACTACTTTTTCCTTTTCTTTTTTTAGAGAGAAATACACTGCTGCTGTTGGCTACTACTGCAATACTGTCGAAAATTTTAATAATAAACAAAATAAAATAGAAAAAGATTATAATAGGAAAATTTTTTTTTACCAAAGTAAGAAAACCGGAATCTAAGATTTCAATTCCCAACCGGAATCTAAGATTCCGGTTCCATACTTATTTTCCCAGCGACTCACCTCTCAGCCAATTTTTTAATAATAAAATATTAATATTTAATTGATGAGTTGGATTATATTTAGATAAGTTTTTGTAACGAATTCGACTGCGTTTGTCGAGACTATGACTAAATTTTTTTAAAGTCGCAAATCATCGAGCTGTAGATAACTGAGAATACTTCCACCACGTTGAGTCCGATTTACGATCAGAGGAACGTGCAACTCAATTTTTGCTCCATCTTGAACTTATACCTTAATTAGTATTTTTATCATGAGTTTGCATCGGATTCAATTTTGAATTGCTCATTTCTCCGATCGCAAAACAGACTCGACGTGATGAAAGTAGACTCGAATATCTACAGCTTGATGTCTTGCGACAATAAAAAAAAGACTAATTACGATCCCAACGAGTGCAGCTGAACTTGTTACAAAAAAAATATTAAGTATGATTAACATATTTTTCTATAAACTTCGACTACGCTCTTCGGGATCATAATTAATTCTTTTTTATCGTCGCAAGCCATCGAATTGTAGATATTCGAGTCTACTTCCACCACGTTGAGTCCGATTTGCGATCTGAGAAACGCGCATCTAAAATTTGGCTCCACTATCAACTTATGCCTTAATTTGTAATTTTTTATCATGTGTTTGTGTCAGAATCAATTGTGAATCGCTCGTTTCTCCGATCGCAAATCAGACTTGACGCGGTGGAAGTAGACTCCGACATTTACAGCTTGATGACTTGCAACGATAAAAAAAATTAATTACAGGCTCGACGAGCACAGTCAAAGTCATTACAAAAACTTACCTAAATTGAATCCAACTCTTGTATTAAATTATTAATATTTTAATTAATAAAGTTTTAAACGTTTAAAAGTTGAAAAAAAAATTCATGATTGACCTTAGGAAAATAAAAATAGTATTAATGACTTTTATTTCAAATCTTTTACAACAGTAACCATATTTATTTCATTCAGGTTCAGATGTGTTATCTATGTTATGTTATGTTATGTTATGTTATCCTATGCACTTTTGTTATGTTATGTTGGACTCTTGCTATGTTAGCGTCATACGTCATGCATCAAGCGTCATATGCCAAGCGTCATGCATCAAGCGTCAAGCGTCATGCATCAAGCGTCAAACGTCATGCATCATTCGTCATGCATCAAGCGTCATGCATCAAGCATCAGGCATCAAACGTCATACGTGAAGCGTCAAACGTCATGCATCAAACATCATATGTCAAGCGTGAAGCATCAAGCGTCATGCATCATGCGTCAAGCGTCAAGCGTCATACGCCAAGTTTTCAATGTTCAAAAGTTGAATTTTTTTTTCATGATTGATCTTAGGAAAATAAAAATAGTATTAATGACTTTTATTTTAAATCTTTTACAGCAATAACCATATTTATAACATTCAGGTTCAGATGTGTTATCTGTGTTATGTTATGCTATGTTATGTTATGTTATGTTATGTTATGTTATGCTATGCACTTTTGTTATGTTATGCTGGACTCTTGCTAATTTAGCGTCATACGTCATGCATCAAGCGTCAAGCGTCATATGTCATGCATCAAGCGTCAAGCGTCAAATGGCATGCATGAAGCATCATACGCCGTGCATGAAGCGTCATGCATGAAGTGTCAAGCGTCAAACATCATGCATCAAGCGTCAAGCGTCAAGCATCAAACATAATCCGTGAAGCGTCAAACGTCATGCATCAAACGTCATGCGTCAAGCGTCATGCGTCAAGCGTCATGCATCAAGCATCATGAGCCAAGCGTCATAAGCCAAGCGTCATGAATTAAGCGTCATACGCCAAGCGTCATGCATCAAGCGTCATGCATCAAGCGTCATACGCCAAGCGTCTTGCATTAAGCGTCTTGCATTAAGTGTCTTGCATCATGCATCAAGCGTCATGCATCAAGCGTCAAGCGTCAAGCGTCATGCACCAAGCGTCATGCACCAAGCGTCAACCGTCATGCATCAAGCGTCATGGATCAAGCGTCATGCATCTAGCGTCAAGCGTCATGCATCAAGCGTCAAGCATCATACGCCAAGCGTCATGCATCAAGCGTCAAGGGTCAAGTGTCATGCATCGAGCGTCATGCATCTAGCGTCAAGCGTCATGCATCAAGCGTCAACCGTCATGCATCAAGCGTCAAGCATCAAACGTCATACGCAAAGTGTCAAACGTCATGAGGCTTGATGCATGACGCTTGGCGTATGATGCTTGACGCTTGATGCATGACGCTTGACG